>JAJIZL010028777.1:58033-70998 GCA_023969395.1 Amblyomma maculatum
CCTACCATTTTTCGTTCCATTGCCCTCTGGGTTGTCCTCAACTTAAGTAGAACTCTCTTGGTTAGCCTCCACGTTTCAGCGCCATAGGTGAGTATAGGTAAGATGCAACTGTTATATACTTTCCTTTTTAGCGATACCGGTTAGCTGCTAGACATAATCTGCGAGTGCTTGCCAAATGCGCTCCATCCCAATCTTATTCTTCTTGTTATTTCCTTTTCATGGCCCGGATCTGTGGTTACTACCTGTCCTAAATAGACATATTCGCCGACTACTTCCAGAACTTCGCTACCTAATGTAAACTACGGTTCCTTCCCGAGGCTGTTGAACATTACCTTAGTCCTCTGCATATTAATTTTCAAGCCTACCTTTACCTTTCAACTTTTCCTGTCTAGGTCATCGATAATTATTTGTAGTTCATCTCCCGAGTTGCTTAGCAAGGTAATGCCATCAGCAAATCCAAGGTTACTGAGGTATTCTCCATCTACCCTTATCCCTAACTGCTCCCATTCCAAGTCTCTGAATACTTCCTCTAAGCAAGCTGTGAATAGTACTATGGAGATTGTGTCTCCTTGCCTAACACCTTTCTTTATGGGAATTTTGTTACCTTCTTTATGCAGAACTATGGTTGCTATGCAGCCACTGTATATATCTTCCAGCACTTTCACGTACGGCTTGTCTACCCCCTGATTTCGCCATGTCTGCATCACCGCCGAGGTTTCAACTGAGTCAAATGCTTTTTCGTAATCAATGAATGCTATGTATAAGAGCTGGTTATATTCCGAGCATTTTTCTATCACCTGATTGATGGTATGGAATGATCGATAGTATAGTACCGTTTCCGAAACCCTGCTTGATTCTTTGCTTGATTGAAGTCTAAGGTTGTCCTGATTCTATTAGCGATTACCTTAGTAAATACCTTATACGTAACAGACAATAAGCTGATTGGTCTGTAATTTTTAGGGTCCTTAGAGTCCCCTTTCTTATGAATGAGGATAATGTTTGCATTCTTCCATGCTTCCGGTACCGTCGATGACACCAGGCACTGCGTATACAAGGTGGCCAGTTTTTCTAACACAATATCCCCCCCCCCGTCCTTCAGAAAATCCGTGGTTATCTGATCCTCTCCAGCTGATTTCCCCTTTTTCATAGTTTCTAGTGCTTTCTTGACCTCGTCCTTCGTCACTGGTGGAACGTCTGACTGTTTTTCCCTACCGCCAATCTCATTACGGTCCTGACTACTTTGGCTACTGTAGACATTTGTATAGAACTCCTCGGCTACTTTGACTATCTTATCCATATTCGTGATGACGTTGCCCGCCTTGTCCCTTATCGCATACATCTGGTTTTTGCCTATGCCCAATTTCTTCTTTACCGCTTTAAGGCTTCCCCCGTCCTTTACAGCATGCTCAATCTTCTCCGTGTTATACTTCCTTATATCGGCCACCTTGCGCTTATTGTATTAGCTTTGATATCTCGGCGAATTCGATCTAGTCTGTTGGATTGGAAGCTTTCATTGTCTGGCGTTTCTTAATCAAATCAATAATAAAACTGATCATTGGATTTCCCTCCTCACACGTAAATTATAAACTATCGACATTTGAGCTCATTCGGTAAAATAGATAGCTTTAAAATTAATTTTTATCATTTATATCAAAATCAGCTGTCTGCTTAGTTAACCATCCGCCAGTTAAGTCACGACGAGACATGATCCCCATGTCGTTTGCTATTCGCGGTGTGAGTTGCACTCTTGCATGCACGCCATGGATGGTGGTCACTAAGATTTTTTTCATCGGCAAAAATATTTTATTCACATATTCTCTTTTTTTTTTGAAAAGCCGTCACTATAATATGCGACCTGAGTGATCTTCAGACTTATTTTGGGCTTCGTCTAGAGATTGTCGAGGATGCCGAATTCGGCCGGCTCAGGCTGCATAATTAAGGCATACAATCAGAGGCATGTTATTCTCAAGTTATGAGAGTTAGCTTGTTTTAGCAACAAGCGCTCTTGAATTAAAAAGGCACTTGTCCAACGTTTCCTTCGGCCGTGTACATGCGCCTCGAAAGTGGGGGAGAGGTTAGCATTATATGTTCCTGATTGTTGAGCTGTTTCTGTCGCTCTTTCGGACCAAAATTAAGAGCAAATCTCAGACAAGCTTACCTTGACGCAATAGTATACCTTGCAACATTGGAGGAGCAGACGAAACATTTGAACGAAGTGGTAGCTCTTGACATGCTGTTTTATATGTGCGTGTTAGGCAGACCTAATTATTTTCGGCTGGTAAAGAATTTTCGCAAAACTATGTTCAGCCTAGTGATGGCCAGCGCACAAAAGCATGTGCCGCCGCCGCCACTTTAGTCCCGTCAGCGCAAAGCACAACGCGATTTGATTGCCGAGACTGCCAGTCGCCGCCGTCTGCGTCTCGCCTCCTCAGCAGCTGGGCGCGCGACTGCGACCGACTCCCTAGTGTTACCATGCCTTTTTCTAGCGCGTATCTTGCAAATGACTCGTGAGTTCTTCGGCGTAAACATACACCGTTTAGTATTTAGTGTGCGAACCCTAAACTCCGGCAGGAATGCGACGATTCGCGTATTACGACGGCGACACCAGCATGCTTTTTAGATAGCTTTTGCAACGACTGGATGTATGCTGCTCGTTCGCACTACATAAAATGCGAGCAGAGCTAGCAATAACGAAACTATCCACTTCTCTTCGAACAAGTTGGACCAGTATTTCTTGACGAACTACAACTGTGCTGCATAAGCGCCGTGGAGGCTACGTCCTCTGCCTGCGCCAGCTATGCACACAAACGCCGCCGACAGCTGCCGCCTGAGCTCGCTAGACTGGGTCGCATAACGAAGCTTCCCGCTCAATGTGAACACGTTTTCTGACGTAAGCAGTCGTCGATTTAGGGTCGCTACTGCCGGAACTACACTCGATGGTCACATGCAACCGCTAAAGCTTGTGAATGCGCGCTCCGTAATCGCCGAAACTCTAGGCCCGAGCCCCGCATACTCGCGCTATAAGTCTATTCATCGCCGAACGGGCGAGCACTTCGTCGTGCACTAATGTTTATGACCTAGGTCATTGCTGATGACAAGGGGGAACATATACAGTGTAGCTTCTTGTTTCCGGTTTTCTAACACGGTTAAGCGACAGACAAGCGCGCAGGTGTTCAGGCCTTTCACTCATTGGGTATCAAGTTCTCGCTCGGCCTCCTATACGACCAAAACAGACCGGACGACCGTCCGCTTATCAGTTTCATCGGCGTCACGAGACCGCAGAGCGTCACACTACGACGATAGGTGACCGCTGCTCCTGGCGGTGTCGTCGCCTTTGTGATATGTGACATATCAGGGCGTCGATAAGCTAAGGAACCTATAACAGTGCAGACCACTGACTGTTATCGCGCCTTATGCCGAAGAAAACATTTCTATCGCGTTTTTTTTTTGTTCTATTATGCACCGCGCGCTAGGCACTAAAACTTTGGGAGTAGAATCACAGACCTGTTTATTATTCTGGAAGCCTAAAAGGGCAATACATCAAACGACCCTGTCCTCGCCAATTTAAATGGTCTTAAGTGTCCGAAGTTTTCCGGCATCGCAACATCAATATTCGTAGTATTATGATATTTCTACGATCTCTTTACACAACTGCTGGTGGCCAATTTCTACGCATGATTAGGTGCAGTTTACTACCGTACTTTAGGCGTGTCGGCGCACTTCGGCAGCCCTTTCGTTTATTATCTGTGCATCGACGCTGAAAAGTGAATAGAGCACCCTTTGGGGGGGGGGGGGTGGGGAAGGGTGCAGTATCGCGCCGCCTCTCTTTAACTTTTGAATATAATAAATGATAACGTATATTACTACGGATATTTCACTGAAGAAATAAGAGCTTAATTCTAACTCAAGGTGCGTTTATGTATGGCAAATCGGAAGGCGAATGCCAAACTGTTGGCAATGCCTGCCGCGAGAAGCAACAGCTAGAGAACTGCAGGTTAAAGGCAGTAAAGTCGAAAGTGGCGAACACGTCAAGAAGCATACCGTCTGCGGCACCACTGTACCATTTGTATAGCCTGCCTTCGCTCCAGAAGACTTTTTTTTGAGGAAAGTCAAAGTGAAAGTTTATTAGATTGAACATGTTTGCAAAATGCATAAAAATAGAGACGAGGGTCCCATAGTCATAAGACTGCACCGGGGTCTTCGATAGATCACTGCAACTTTGGGCGTTTTCTGCTGGCTAATGATATTCGCTTCCTTTTTTTATAAGCGTTATGCATCAATCACGTATAACTGTAAGGTTCACAATTCTTAGATATTCAAGTACTAGCCGCACGAAACAAAATATGATTTTTGACGAAATACATGTCGCACCGAAAACCTCTTCCTGGATAAACCACGTGAACTTCTGCAAATTTCGCACAGAGGAGTTGTTTGGTTGGCGGGGTTCAACATCCCAAAGCTACTCAGGCTATGAGAGACGCCCTGATGTAGAACTCCGGAAATGTGGACTACCTGGTGTTCTTTAACGTGCTCTGACATCGCACAGCACACGGGTGCCTTGCTTTTCGCCCCCAGCTAAAAACGGCCGCCGAGGCCGGGTTTCGATTCCGCATCGTTGATAACAGTAGTCGAGCGCCGTAACCACTGCGCCACTCCAGCGAGGTTGAGGATTTGAGTCACTCAGCATATATATTGAATGCATTTATATGTACTACATAGGTTTCAAATGTTTGGTATGAAAGCCGATTCTGACGTCAATTGCTGCACATGAAACAAAGCCTTCGGAGATATACAAGTGATGCATCAACCAGACAGAAACTAAAATATCTTGTTCTGTTTAGTTTCATAGCCACTGACAGAATCGTCATCCACACCGATAGGTGTGACAAAACTGTTTTTGGACAATCGTGCTTGCTTTATATAGCGCAAGGTTGCATCTGCGGACATGTATGTCTTACGACTTGGAAGACACTTCTGTAAATGACCGAATGCTTTTTTCTTGAGCTACATAGTTTTAAAACCAGGTTACTTTGCTGTTGTGGTATCTAAGTCCGAAATAATAAACTAGCGTCAGTACAGGTTTGATGCGCCTTCGAAAAGGGTTTGGAAAGGCTTTTGTATTGATATCCTTCGCGCCTTATTTGTGTACACTATTACTGGTGTCCGGAAGCACGGCTTTGCTGTAGATTACAAGCACATTGATCGTGTTCCGACCGGATCTGTATGACCATGCGCATAATGTTTTCACACCGCCCGTGGTGTCAGTTATGGTTTTGAATTTCAGGCGAAATTAAGGAAAGCCACGAATTTAAAAATTTCCCGTGTACAACTTGGGATGTTTAGACGAAGGTAGATCCAACGTGGGCCATCGCTAGGCGTATTCACATAGCGGACCGAATCGCTAAGCGACGCGTCACGTTATCGCTGACGATAGGTCCGCCCGTTCGCGAGAAGCAGTCATACCGAAGGAGATATAGCAGACGACAAGGCCGACCAATATTCTCTCTTCACGAGTATTGTTCGAGAAGTGAGCATTAAGCAGGCGCGCTGTTGGGTTGGGTAGCCTACATTATGAGAGCTGGGCCGGCGCCGCCTGTAAGCGCTCGCTGAGTGGCGCGCAGTTGGCGCGGCGGCCTATGGCAGGCTTGTACTTTTACTGCTGCTGTGCCGTTTTGATAGATTTTGTACATGCTGATTTTTCCACTGGACGTGATTTAATATGTAGGTGGTTTCAGGGCAAGTTATCGCGCTTATTTATGAGAATGTCATAAACATGCTACTTTGAACTCTTGGAAATGACTCTTCGGACTGCTGCTCCTGTGCTCCCGGTACTAGTCAAGAGCCGATGCTTATGCATCGTAATTGTAAGGCTACAAAACGCTAGAGTAAAGAGCCGAATGCCTTCAAGCGACTCCCCTATGCAGCCACGTGCACAAGGCTCACACATTCGGTGTCACGTATGTTTAAAACTCTGTCACGGTAATTCATTTGCACTCGAGGTGACACGAAAGAAACTTACTTGAAGGCAACAACATGGCTTTAAATTACGGTCTAATTTCACCCCAAAAAGGAAGCGACTGTCGCAGGGTACTAATGAGCTCCTGTAATCTTTTGTATGCGTCTGAATGCAGGAGATATGTCGCTGCACGCAATACAAGCATCGAGGTAAAATGATAGGGATGCAAAAAATTGGGAGCCCGTTCGTGCCTGCTTCGCTCCTTCTTGCAGCACTTTCGTGCTATACTATGTTACAATGTACATGCATTGAAAGGGAATATCGCTGGAAAGCTTTCCGGGAGAAAGATAAAAACAAAAAAATGTTTCGTTCACGACGGATCCGAATGTGAAAATGTCTAGGGCCATATCGCGAATTGTTGCTTGCGGACTGAAAGCAGCAGTAACCTCTTACGTATGGCCACGGAAGGCCGGATCGCGAGAGCGCTTCGCGACTTCGTCCGCCATGTGAATCCATCTTTAGAGTGGCAGCAAAGGTAAATGCGACTGATGTAGAGTTTCGGCCTTATGTTTCACTCTCCAAACTGCTGTTGCTTCTTGTGTGCGACGGGGTAGATGACAACTCGTGTCTTCCAAGATTACGCGGCAGGCCTCACTCCTTAAAGCGAAGAGCAAGTACACTTCGTTACCTTGTCAGAATGGTAGATGTTTAGAACGTTTTCATAAAAAGACGTGCAATAGGCGCAACTATTCTGATGTGCTCTATCGTGCAATTTCGGTGTCCGACCTGGTTGTTTACGATGCTTTGCAGAAGCAGAGCCTACGTCTGCAGACTGTCGGTCATTTACGCTTATATTAGGTACAATTCATTTCTTCACTGCAGCATCACATGGACTGCAGTGTGTGTCAGCAGTACATTAATTGAACTGACATTTCGTTTGAACTCAAAGTGGGGCATAGTGACTGATAAATAAAGGTTTTTACCATGTGTGACAAGGAAGAGTACGGAACGAGGTGCGGCCACGTACTTTAACAAATATATAGTTTTTTTAACAATCCGCAAAGAAGAAACAAAAATAAAGAATCATTGAAAATGTAACACATACCCATTCCCCCGCCTTTATTATTTAGGATACCTCGTCTTAAGCAGAAATATTTTTCAACTCTGGAGTGTCCTAGTTTTTCTCTGGATGAGCAGAAGCATCCAAATATTCAACACTTTTCGTTCAAAGTAATAGTTTGCGTGGAAAGTTATTCGCGCTTTACTGCGCAAAGTTGACCTCCCGAACCACTGCTTCATTGAAATCGCTCACGCACTCTGCTAAGCCTCGCGTAAAGGGGAGGGTTTGCCACCGTGGCGTTGTTGCGTTAAATAAAATCCGCCAAGCTGATCAGGCATACGTTGTTCCTACGGTTATTGTGGAATAGACATCGTCTACATTTATTTTGTATGAAAAACGTATTCTATAAATTTTTACGAAAATACCTCAGTTCTTGCCCAACTATGTGCATTTCATTTGCCCAATCATGTGCTTCAGAAGAAAGAAATCCGCTAAAAATATCTGCATGAGCTTCAAAGCAAGTAAGGCATCCTCTGGATGCTGCGCCATCGATGATGTTCAAGAAAAAGAAACTTCCAGAATTCTGATACAAATTATTTTCAGAAATGACTTGGTCCTTTAAATGCCTCGATGTCAGTACTTTTAACATTGTGTGGTATCTTTTTTGAGCAATAATATTTTCATTTACTTTGTTCTTTGCTTTTCTTTCAGATGGCACTAGCCTTTAATGCTATAAAAATATCAAGGACTGCATGCCTTTGTGTGGCTTATGCAAGAACGGAACGTGTACAGGTTTGGCTTGGCCTGGCTGTCTCAACCTTACATTGATGTAGTCAAACTGCGACAGTAGATATATATCCGAGTCTCTGTTGTAGATAAATTAAAATTTGGAAAATGCCCTGTGATGCACTTTTGTAAAATTGTGGCAGCATGCAATTTATATCCTTCGTTGGTTTGTGGGGCTTAACTTCCTAAAGCGAATAAGCTATGAGAGACCCCGTGGTGGAGGACTACGGCGTTCTCGACCACCTGTGCTTCTTTACGTACACTGATATCGCACAGCACATGGGCGGGTTGCTTCTCGCCGCTATCAAAAAGTGGTCTATGAGGCAGGAATTCGATCCCGCATCCTTGGGAACAGTAGTTGAGCGCCATAACCACTGCACCACCACGTGGGTAATCTATATCGTTTGTGGGAGAACGTCTAAATAACCGAGTTTATGGTGCTATGAAGCGTTCATTTGGACATATTTGTTACTTACCCAGATATTAGAGGGGTGGGGGGTATCTTTTGGAGATTATTTCGCTCCGTAGTAAGCAGTCCTTACCGAGAGTTCTAGCGAGAAGCAGGCTTGTGGGGCTGAATGTTTTGAGGACGCGAGAACAATTTACTGTGATTACTAAATTACAGTGCGTTTGGAGCTTAGAAATGTGGACTATTTATTCTGGAATAATCTATTGAGGTTGCAGTTTTTAGCGACGCGGCAGAATGTACTCCTCCGTCGGGAGTAGTACAAGCTACTGAGTTTGTTCTGCCCAGTATACGCTGCCGAAAGTTGGTGCTGTCTATGCCTTACTTGGTTGTCCGTGGTTGTATGGTTTACAATAAGTTTACAATTTGGGCTATGAAAGCTGTATAGTGCCCGGCATTGCAAAGCCACAGTTACATTTCTAGAAATTATATGACGAGGTTAGCAAAGTTTATGTCAATCGAAATTTGTGAATTAAATTGTGAGAGCAGCGGTGCTGCTACTTACCAGTACGGTGGACCATCATCATAACATAGGGAGTCTTTGGCCAGAGCTTGGCTTATCCGGATGACAATTTCGCGGATCCTGTTTGGCTGAAGACTTGTTTTTCAACCAAACAAGTGAAGAAACGTTCCTCACTGCAGAACGCTTGGTACGTACTACATTACTTACTGCTACACTTAATAGATTTTCAGCCTCTGAACATGAATATTCCACCTGATAGCTCTTACTTCCCACTTAAATTGTCGCTCTTTGTAAAACCGAGCCTATTTTGCTAGTTTCAGAACATATTTCGTGGAGTTGACAATAAAGTTTCTGAAATATACCCGGATAGACTATCGGCGCTTTAGTATGTATTATGTCAGACAAAAGCATAAAAGTTGGCTATGTACCCGCGGTTGTGACGTGCCATCTGCACTAATTCTTCAAATGTTTTGAATATTAACAGGTAGAAAAACAGCACGCTAAATGTTTTTGTTTGGTATTGTGGTTATGGTTTTGTGTCGTTCGTAACAGGCTGATACTTGATGCCTGAAAAGACATGAATCTGCAGGTCTAAAACAGAGCTTCCGTGGTTAGCCGAACTTAAGCATCTTCTTGACTGAACGCTTATGGAAGACATCAAATCTTTTATTCATACCGTCGCCGTTTCTACCCCATAATGTTATGCAATGGGGGTCTATTTGCAAACGCTGTTCTCTTGCTACATGGTGCGGGGACGAATCCCCAAGAAGAATAGAAGACTGAGCCGCCCTAAGTGTCACATTCGATAAATAATGCGTGCGTGAAAAATGTAAAAACTCGCGAACTTTGTGCATGTCGTTTATATCCTAATAGTAAGATGGCATCTTTGGGCGGTTTTTATGGGTTCTAAAGAGGCAAGCGCACCGTGAGCTTCGAGGCTATGGACAGGTGACAAGGAGTGATGGTTTGGTTTGTCTGCTGCAAACTACTCAAACATTTCGGAAAAGCTACTCGTAGTGAGAAACCTTACCTTGGAAACAAATTGTCACTTCATGCAATGCAGCAGTATTAGCAGCACGGCTAACCAAAGTTTAGCACAGGGTTAAGGACCACCATTTCTACTGTGCCCTCGTGCGACACAGTATACGAACACTGTAACACGTTATGTCTTTTGAGACGGTGTTCAGCTTACGAAAAGTTCTGTTACCTTACTAATGAACGGAAATACTTCACGCCACTTTCCAGCCTTAAAATTACATGTACTACGACACACAAATGTATTTAGGGACTAATGTAAAGGTGCCGTTCAAATTACATGAAAGGTGGCTCTAAAAAATTAACAGAAACAGAAAATCTCCTCTCCAGGAAGGATGATTTGCCGGGGGTATCGGGTAGATTATGATATTTTGATGGATTATGAGGGTCATTGGGACGCGGCACTTTAGGGATCCATATCTATTACACTCTGACAATGACCAGATGATCAAAGTTGTTTGAGTTTGCGTCTAAAAACACATTTTTAAATAAACACCACTTTACAACTAGGCCCAGATGCTTTGTTTTCTCTCAGAAAAGCTCTTATTTGCCTTCAAGAAGTTTTCTCTGCGACCTTCCTACCCGCAGAATGAGGAAGAGGTGGAATGCTTGCGTAAGCGCAAACACAACAGTTCCCGAGTGCAACGCTTTTTCAGTCGGCGACGGACGTTTTCTTGTTTTTGCTACAATTTAATTTCGTGCGTGTCCCAAGAGGGCCCCTGAAACCATATGAAATTAAGCGCCCTTACACAAAATGAGATTGCGTCGACTCGTAGCAATCTCTATAGCAGTGGGTAAAACCGCGCGCATGCGCAGATCACAAGTTTGCGTTCCGAGGAATATACTGAGAGAGCTTTCTTGTCTTTGCGCTTCACATGATTCAACAGAAGAGCCTTCTTAACCATAACAGATTCAGCTTCACTCTGCAATAAGGTCGTAAGGCTGGTCGAACAAGTCCAGACGACAGAAATTATAAGCTCAGTATGTGGACTATGTTGGCAATATACTGGCCATATGCTGGGCCGCACATCGCCACCATGGTGCTAATATTGAGCGAATGAATTGTGCTGCCTGGGAACTTCTGGCGAGGGACAATTGTACACGCTAGAGTCCATAATTGAAATACAATGCTGTATTTAAGAGATCAGAACTTGAAACCATGAACTTAAAGCACGAATAGAATCCAGTGCCTACTATTCGCGCCATCGTCTCATCGAGCAAGCGAATAAATTGGTAATATTGATTTTTCAAAACAGACTATCGTGCCAAGGCTACTGAATCTAAATTTAATGAACTTAGACAATTCTAACAAAATATGAAGGACACCAAAACAATTTAGCGAAATAAAAGCCAACAGCACTCAAAAACGACACAAAGTCCCGCGTCTCGAAATACAGCCTTTTAGCCTGCTAAAAGTTCAGCAATCCTGTGAATTGAGGTAGGAAACCGCTAATTGGGCAACACTGATTTTTCGGCACTTTTCCTCAAAACAATATATCTAGAAGAGAATGGGTGGCAACACATATTTATCACTATATATGTGTTAACTTATAATGTTATTCTTGTGAGCATCAGGTAGCATTCAAGCATGAAAGCAGCTTAAAATTGCCTCCTTCTTTTGATTTTACCGTCATTCTCCTACAATATGCGGAGCGAAAGCACATCTTCAAATGCAGTTAGCACCTCTGAGAAACAATTGCTTTATTTTAACAACAGATTTTGCTTTTCCCAGAATGTACACATAATCAATCGTTATTTATAAAATATAGTGTTGGAGTCTAACGCGATTAGACCCGCCACTTCTACATTGCGACTGAAAAAAAATTTGTGAATGACTGACGTGTGATTACAATTTAAAATTAAATTTTCAGATGGAAGTTAACCTTGGAGTTACCCATGTAAGCAAACAAACGTTTATTCGATGAACCGACCAGCTTGTACGCACAAAAATAAAGCAATGAGTTGAATTATAAATATTTGAGCGGACGTTATGATAAACCAGTTATTCTGATAAGGACTGTTTTTCGGTGCTCAAGCATTTGCACAGATATGCAGTTTGGTGTCAATACACTGTCCGTTCCAGCATACTCCAACCATGCACAGCTTTCCTCCGCCTTTCCGGGTTGAAAAATATTGTTTCTGTAAAACAATGCATTTGTATCACGGCAAACAGTCGCCACAATACTCGGAACAGGTTAATATTAGCCAAATAATGAAGTTATTTAGCAATCATGTCTGAAAACAACACTCAAATAGCTGTACCAAATGTCCCATTCCCAATGGTTTCTGTCCAAAGCACTCTCTTTCCCTCTTTTTAATTCAATACTCGGGGGGGCCTGGCACCAGTGCTTATCTAGTTTAGTTGACAGCGCAGTGCTATTGGTACGGTGGCCAGTTTCGCTTTTGAATAATACAGTGCTTTACAAGTTTTCTTTGCGCAGTTATGGTATATACATGTTGCCTCACTAATAGAGCCATGAGTTACAAGTTTTAAAACATAATTTCTACTACTGGTTGACAGCATCGAATTTTGTCTCAAGCAGCCTCCATTTTCCCAGTCTTTCGCTTTCCCATTTCACTCACCAATTATGACACTCGGAGACAAATCGAAAGAGCCTACTGTACAGCACCGCGGAAGGGGATTCTCATGGCTTTTAGTTGCTGTAACAAGTTTTTGCTAAAGTTGATGACCTCGCTTCTATGGCTATATTGGCGTGGAAATCTCGAAGATTTAGAAAGAGGAACAAACAAACAGGCAGGGAGGAGGCAGGCGAAGGAAAGCTTCTGTTGTCACCGTGCACCTCCAACTATAGTGCTTTTCTTGTGAGCCGCTCCTTGACTGTCTCTTTCTCGGCATCTGCAGGTATTCTACAATAGCGGTCATTGCCTGGCGAGGTCGTTCAACTCTTCCTTCCCCAACGTTGGCTGCTTAGTCGCAAGTGGCTGTCGACGTGGATAGGTCATTCAAGTCTAATTATAAGTAGTAACCAGCGCCTCAGGTGGGGATTTATGTGTCTTTTGCTTTGCAATTGACTTCTTGAAAGCAACTATGTTGGATTCATTGAATTGTTACGAAATACATAAAGCAACCTAACATAACTCTTCTAATAAAGAAAATTTGCAACGAATCGGCTATTTATCCAATTATCAAACGCTCGTCACTAGTCATATCCGCTGCTAACCTACCACTGGGTGCCGA
>JAJIZL010028777.1:73642-85583 GCA_023969395.1 Amblyomma maculatum
CGACCAACTTCTTCGTCCTCGAGTGCGCCAGCACGCGATGCATGTCAGTGGCTATGATGAGAAAGATTACCACACTACATTTTCCCCCCGGCTAGAGAAGGAGATCATCCTGACGACGTATGGAGCAGAAAGAACAGGCGGATTGTAGTAGGGCTTGATTCGGTTCACATGAACTATTCGCGTCCGCGGCGACGCAGATCCGCAGAGGGCGTAACAGGGTCAACTACGTAGTTGAGAGGAGATCCTTATCGCAAAAACCAGCGTCTCCAGTGCGAAACCAGTAAGATTTTCGCGCTGGTTTTGCACTGGAGCTGCTGGGCACGCTGGAGGTCTGCGATATTCACTGGTGCAGTAACCGGAAGACACTGGCTGCACTGGTGCGATCGGGGAAAAACGCTGGGAGTAGCCTTTTGACGCTGGGTTTGTCGCTGGCATCCGCGATGCACTGGGAGAAGCGCTGTATGTGCGCTGAGGCCGCACTGGTCCCAGTGCCCCAGTATAGCTTGTGCGGCCTGCGGCGGCAGCCGGAGTAGCATCCCTCAGGGGCCAATAGGGCAACAGCGTACTCGCAATAGACCATCGGGGCGCATATGCAAAATATGGTTCAAGCAAGCGCTTTTTGCTGCGAAGTCGTTGCGCCCCTGTAAGAAAACAAAGCCAGTATCTTTTTCCATGTTACGATAGTTTTTATGTTTCCGATAGGTCGTTTCGAGCGTTTCGAGAGAGACCCGACCGTCGCACCTCTGATATCTTATGACACACTGACGATTAACGTAAAACTAAAAGTGCAATCGAATAATGTGGGCAACCATGCATAACAAACTTCACAGCTGATCTTGAGGGCACTAACACAATGATTAATGCCAAAATGGTCAATGCGGGCTCAATCGCAGGCGAGCGTAGCCTGCACCACGGCTCAGTATAAACAGCAGGAAGAAAAATAAAACGAGGAAGAGAGTAGTTTACCGAGTGATGGGCCCATGAGAGAAAAAAAAACAACATACAGCGCTTGTAATGCATAATATTTGGCGTCTTCGTCATGCTTTTGCGCTCCTTCTTACTCTGCGTATGAAGCAGCCGAGCCCTCGGTCATCGCAATGCTTCCCGCAATGTTTACATACAAATAAGGTTTAGTTACACTCAATATAGGGTCATCGCTGAGGCGCTTGCGGGTATTGAAGCTTGGTCGCACTTTTTTCCTTGAAGGTTTGTACTAAAGCTCCGTGTTCAGCGAAAATTACGCCCACGGTAGCAGAGCACCACCGAAGAGCCGGCGTTGGTAAATTTGCCAGCGATGTCAAACTCCACATGTTAAAATGATTCCAGTGCATAAAATAGCGCGCATAGGCACCCAGAACATTAGTTGCAAGTCGTGAGAGCAGACAGCAAGCTCCAATGATCAAAAAGTTTTAATTATTAGAGCGGTAGCATTGGGGGAGGGGGGGGGGGGGGCTGTAGACTGTGAAACATGCAGTCCCAACCTTATAAATGCGGGTCATGACATAAAATGCAGAAATCTTTCAGAGAAATCCGCCCAGTTCTCGGCGTTGCTGAGTGGTTAGTGTGCTGAGGTAGTCATTGATGTGTGCCTATGGACTGAGTTCGACGTGCGCTTGGTGCACTCATCTTCGTTGTTAGGTTTTTTTTATGTACCTAACTTGTTTCGTTACTTTTTACTTTTTAATTTTTATCCCACGCCTTTTATTCTCCGGGCGAACAGTGCCGCCAGTGCGGAGCGTCCCAGCATGCCGCGTCCCAGTGCCCCCAGTTTCCAGCGTCATACTGGGACCATAACCAGGTATGGCGCAGGGGCGCTGGGACCCAGTGGCACTGGTTTTTGCAATAGGGATGTTTGTTGGAGGACCCGGTATGGACCGTGAAATCGAGCAAGAACCTTGTTTGAAAGGCCGGCGGTTGTGACAGGGACCCAGGGCCACACCAGGGAGTTAGGTGCATATAAAGAAGCCTCGCCGGTGCCATGTTGGGTTTAGTTGCCACTGGTTCTCCGTTGTAGCGAACGAGCGATCTTCTGCGCACTGGGCGGCGTCGGAAAGTGGCATCAATTCAGACATATCAGGGCGGTAGGGAAAAAGCGCATCCATTTTGCAGGTTGGCTCGCGTCCGTAAAGAAGAAAGAATGGAGAGAAACCAGTGGTGGTCTGTATCGCAGTGTTGTACGCGTAGGTTACGCAGGGAAGAACCTGGTCCCAGTTGGAATGAGCGTCGTTGACGTACATGACCAGCATGTCACTCATAATACGGTTGAAGCGGTCTGTCAGGCCATTCGTTTGAGGGTGGTAAGAAGTAGCGGTGCGGTGAATGATGCGGCATTCTTTCAGTAAGGCCTCAAGAATGTCGGACAAGAAAACACGTCCGCCGTTGTTGAGTAGTTCCTTCGGAGTTCCGTGGCGTGGTATGGGCTACCAGGTTCACTGAGCGAACCTTCAAACGCTTTGAGGTGCTCAAGTTGAAGGCTGCGGGTACGAGTTTTGACTTCGCCCTCATGGTTAAAGGGAAAGTTTCATGCGATGGCATACACCTGGCGCTCAATGAAGCTGCCGGGCAGACAGACCAAACTCGAAACGTACAGAAGTCCAAGCTTACGCCTGACCGAAAAGAGACAATGAACATTAAAAGCGTCGAAGGAGAGACCAAGAACAAGACTAAGGCTGCGGAGGGCAGCAGCGGCGAGCTTGAGGAGAGAGGTGAGTCCATGAAAGTGGAGACCAAGGTTGACTCCTCGTCGACCAAGGATGGTGAAAAGGGGGACAAGCACCAGCTGAAGGAGCAAAAGTTCGAGCGAGATATGGCGTCCACGGTGACCGAAGTAGGTAAATGCGGACATGGAAATCATCGCCCAGCTGCACGAGGTCAAAGCGTCCAAATTCGACCAGGTCATCAACTTCGCGCAGTGGTGTGAGCACTGCGTGAAACTCGTACACCTGCGCCTGGCGCAAGCAGCCATTGCTGTGGGACAGCATCACTTGAGACTGCCTTGCCCACCGGCTCGACTACCCGGATTTCGACATGAATTGACTTCAGACATTCATTGGACTTTCTTGTCCCCCCGGTGGAAAGATGTAACTGCACGGAAGAGAGGGAAGCGTGGTGCTAGCGTGGGTGGATAGGAGGGTGCCTGCAGAAGCGAAAGATTGTGCCGGTGGTGTGCGAGTCTGTTTCTGTGCCTGCGTCTGTCTCTTGAATGCGATCCTACCCAGTAAAATAATTAGCGAGATAAAACGTTTGAAGCTTATTAACTTGATTTTATGAGACACACATACTGGCAATATCCACCATTGCTATTTCCTCTTTTGTTGCCTAAATATAATAGATATACGACGGAAAATGATTCTTTGAGCTTGAACATCAACGGTACATTAGTTGCAACTCCTAAGATTTTCCCAAACAGACATTTTATACATCGAATCCGGCACTACTGTAGACCTAATTTTATCGAGCGATGTGTAAATCACGTAGAATAATAGTTCTCGGGTATGCATTCTTGGCATAAAGGCAAGCACTAGACATACGTACTTTGAATACATTCCAAGGAAAAGAGATGATTTTCCTGCTCAAGCTTGTCTATTGAAAACTGCACTAGTCAAGGCGCAGTCCTCTGATTACTCGGACTCAGCGTAAGTAGACTGCGAAGCGGGCCGCCAGCGTTTGCTACCGAATATATGTATACGTACCAAACAGCCTTTTCCGTTGTAGAAATTCGTTCTATTACTTTGAACTCATCCGTCATAGATTTTCACCTGGAGAAAAAAAAAACAGAACGAAATAATTAAGCCAGGTACATAGCTGCGCAAGAGATTTTCAATTCTCTCTACATGGAAAGACCTCTGTTATGCCCTATTGTACCGTAATAGTCATATGCGATTATCTTGAGCTGGGGAGTCCTGTCGCACACCAATTTATTCAACAAATGTGCTCAGATTCAATTGGAGATTGCTATCATGCCCCATCCCGTGCGGGGTGCTGGACTTCAGTGCTTCTTTGAGCCACTGTTCATGTAGTCGACAGCACCAAGACAGCCCGAATTGTTCCCGTTTATAAAAAAGGAGACCGTCTTCTCTTGCAGAACTGCCGTCCAATATCATTGACGTCCCCATGCTGTAAACTATTAGAACATATAGTTGCACATTGTATGAACGAATTTTTAGAAAAAAATCGCGTGCTATATAGCTTCCAGCACGGGTTCAGAAAAGGGCTCTCGACGGTAACACAGCTAATTACAGTAATAAATTCATTTGCTTCCTCTATAGATAATAAAGGCCAAATCGATGCAATATTTTTGGATTTTAGCAAGGCATTTGACAAAGTTCCTCATAATAAACTAATTTTTAAAATAAAAGAAATTGGCATTCCTGATATTTTAGTAACATGGATTAATGCATACTTAAAAGACCGCAAACAGTTTGTTGAAGTGGGGGGACAACGTTCGGGCTCTCTCCCAGTTTCATCCGGTGTTCCCCAAGGAAGCGTTCTGGGCCCTCTGCTTTTCCTTTTGTATGTCAATGATATCGTTGAAGTTGTTAACCCACCAGTGCAAATTCGATTGTTTGCTGACGATTGTATTCCATACAGAGAAGTTACAAATAGGGAAGATCAATGTGACCTGGACAGTGCCTTGAACAACGTTTCTGAATGGTGCGACCGATGGGACATGATTCTGAATGCTGATAAAAGTGTTTATATGCCGATAACTCGAAAAACCATACGTCATAGCTACACATATAAATTAGGCTCTCTCCCTCTTCAACAAGTATCCAACTACAAATACCTAGGAGTAACCATAAGTAGCAATCTATCGTGGAACTTGCACATAAACAATATCTGCTCTGCTGCATTTAGAAAATTGTGCTGCTTAAGACATAAACTAAAAAATGCTCCTTCTAACATTAAGCTACTTTGTTATTCTGCATTAATTAGACCTAAACTCGAATATGCATGCATAGTGTGGGACCCGTATACTAAATCTAACGTAAAAAATCTGGAAAGAATACAGAGAAGAGCTGTCAGGTTTATTTTTAATAAATATGCAAGGTCTGACTCCCCAACCACTTTAATGGAGACAAATAAAATTGAACTACTTGAACATCGAAGAAGAAAGCTTAGATTAAAGTTTATTTATCAGTTATTACATAACAAACTCGGTTTGGATCCATCATCATACTTAACGCCGGCACCAACCAGACAAACTCGTCAACACCATCCCAGTCCCCTAACCCCTATATTCGCTAGAACAGACACTTACAAATTTTCGTTCTTTCCACGCACAATAACAGATTGGAATCAGCTAGTTAATCCACTGTCCCTTGAGTTTTAATCAATTGCTGCTATACTGTGTTGCCTTTTTTTTTTTTTGAAGTGTTGCGTTTTCTTTTGTACCTTGATTGACTTGTTCACCCACCCTGCTTGGACTCAGTGTCCGCAGTATTTTGTAAATAAATAAATAAATAAATAAAAATACGTGCTCTTCCGTGAATTTGATTCTCTTCTAGGACTGTGTCTGCGACGCAAGTGTCGTCTTCACTCCATCTCTTAAGTTTCTGCACGCCACTGTATGAGGCTGCCTTCTTCCCCTCATCGTGATACCTGTCGACTTCACTGAATTGCGAGTTTCGAGCCCGGGTTCAGTCCTCGTCGCTATTGCACCGCGGCGAATGCGTCGGTAACGCGCAATCCTTTTATTTTGTTTTGAACTTCGACTTTACTGCAGAATCGGCGCCGCTCGACATCGATGCTTTCAGGCCACCTATGTCTGCAGCCAAACCCAGTGCCAATCGACAGATTTCGTCACCTATTCGCACCTCTCCTCCTCCACCTGAGCGAACGTTTTTCGCCTTTTGAGGAATCCCGCGCTTATTTCCTTACCAAAAACCTATTTTGGGGAGCCGCCGATTGTCGAGCACCATAATGACAACAGAACGCACGCCTCTCTGCGTCAGCGCCCGTACCGTATTTCGGCCAACGAATGAGACTAAATTGAAGACCAGTAGCCCTAATTACTTCAAAGAAGGTTTATGCAGCCCTCGAAGAGTTTACAGGCATCACAGGGAGTCCTGTATATCTCAGACTGTCAATTAATACTCAACTACACGTCTTCCTATGGCGCTGCTCGTTGTCTAGGCGGTTTATTTGGTACTTTGCATCGATCGTAGCGCAGTCGGCTCTGCTGCTTGGCAGCAGTGTCAGATCGCCACCTTGGTCCTTTTCCTGTGTCGTCACTTACAAGACCTTGCAATGTGTAGTCACGAGCCTGCCATATTTAAATTCGGTTATCCGGTTAGCTCGACTCGGATGTCAGTGGCATTGTTCGTAGTGCACTGCTCCCCTAGCGCACATCTGGTATCAACGAATATGTAGTTGCATATGCTAGCCGCACACCTGAGCCGATCCGCTATGCAACTAAAATTATGTCGTCATTGTGTGGGCCCTAGACAATGCTTCCCCCTACTCGTAGGCTGTCCTTTTGATGTGGTTAGAAATTGAATGCCTTTTGTTGCCTTTTTTTTAAAAGAATTTTCACTCCTTGGCACGATACACCTCATCTACGGCTTAGGCTGCATGCATCAGGATGCTTATGCTTCATCCTATCCCCTCTACAAGCCGATATTATCAGCCTCTGTGAAACAGACTCCTGCCCCGACTCCAACCATAACTGATCCGCCTTCTGAATAGTGCCAGAATCCTTGTACTCAAGCTCTTTTCGACTATTTTCGGACCCAATGGCAGTTATGCCGTCATGAGCCCTGTACCCTCAAGAATTATACTTGGAACTGCGAGATTACTTGCTTTATCACCATGATCAAGATTCCGATGGAATGAAATGCGTTCTCGTCCTTCCGTGCTGCATACAGTACTAAATCTGGTGAAGTGCGCATGAATACATTACGTACTCGCGTCTACGTCCCGTATAAAACTGGAGTGACTTATGCGTACAATTTTGTTTTAAAATATATCTGCTCGTGCCTCGACTACAAATACCGCAAGACATACTCATCCTACTGCTGGCGGCACATTGCAGGCGGTATCTTGTCGGTCTCACTGCTTTGGCTGAATTGGTATATATTTTTATAGGCCTCTCTATACACCGCTTCTGGCATGCGATGTGTCATTGTTGTCATTCATCACCTGGATCGCCGGGTGAGCTATCAGAAGTCACCGCGCAACCGGCTGCGGCAGCTACGGAAGCTCAGGAGGGCTTATCCTTCTTTAATTGGTGTTTAATCCTTGGACACGGTGGTATCTTGTGAATAGTTCCTTGACAGATGCCACATATTCGTATCTCACATCGTCGAAGCACTACTCCGCAACAGCAAATTAATTCGTCTGACTTGGGCTATTTACCATTTCCTGATGCCAGCCTAATGACGTTTTACCTGCGCTGTGGTTAAATGTCTGGATACGTACCAGGTTCGAGTCAAGAAAGCGGGGCCTGCATTAACCTTATAGAGTCCGTCTACAACACTGCGACGCAGTTCATTACCTCCTTTTCTCATCCCTTAATTTTGACAGCCTACACACTGCTATTGCGCTCTGAGCGCACCACTGTTCTTCAAGTGGTCAGGAACGTCGAATATTGCCGCCAGATTGTATGTTCGCTCAAAACAGCTTATAACGCCCTAAATAGCCTATACTTATAACGAACCCGATAAGACGAAAAGACGAAGGACAACGTGTCCTGAATCTCTCGCCCGGCTCTCATGTCTGGTTGTGGATACCCTGTGGTACTCCGGACGTCTCTCGTCTAATTGCCAAGGCTCATAATACATTTTGAAGCGCAAATCTGTAGTCAAACGTTGATCATCTAATCACGCCATTGTGAGACTGAAATTTATATTGTCTCAAGCTTCAGTACGACTCTTTTGTCTTTCCAGCTCTTGAAGTATGTAAACAAATTAAGGTAACGATATGCTAGCCTGTAAGCCACCTGGTGGTCGCCTGTCTCAAGCTCCTGTCTGCCTCACTGTCATCGAACTGATTTAGCCCTGTTGTGTTCCCAAGTTCATCAAGATGAATCATCACCTTACATTAGCCAGTTTTATTGTCTTCATAAAATAAAACTCAGGGTCTCGTGGCATAAAGTTTCTGCATACTTACAGATTCTGGGGGTGGTGTAGTTGATTTACTGTGATGTCCGAACAGCATGTCGTATAGAAGGTAAGCGGATATATTTTGCTTGTCTTGCCATGAAAACGCTCCACGTAAGAGAAAACAGGGAAGAGAAAAATTTATTCAACTGGCCTGCTGCATTGACTCAGATCGCAATGTCTTAAATTGAATCTCTAAAAAATATAACCTAAAGAGGAAGCATTTGTCATTGGCGTCTAAAAGTGGTTAGGTTTAGACTGTCTTTATCTGGCGACATCGCTTTTTGTGTAGCTGCTTATCACAGCCGTAATTTTTCACACCCTCACACTAATATTCACACACTCTGGACGCGTCGCCCGAAGGTGCATTTTGTCGCAGACGGAGTGAAGACGGTGGGTTTTGGCACCCTTTTATCTTCGTAGATTCACGAATCCTCTGAATTGGCATACTCTCCCTGCAGCTGGCTAAAAGTCAAATCTTTTCATTTACGGGCGGATAGCAGACATCGCATTGCCTCTCTGATAGGGCTTGTAAAGGTGACCCACTAACATACGTTTTAGGTAGGTATTATTTCCTGCTGGCGAATCATGTGTGAGGAACTGACACGATCCTATAAAGAGAGCTATTGGCGAGAGTTAATAGTGTATTGTTGCGAGAGCGGTTTTATTTACTCCGTGGTTTGCATCACTAGACAATTCCTCCTAAAGAAAAATCATCACCCGCGGCGTGAAAACCAGCAACAGTCGTGCATGTTTTCTAAGAGCTAGACTGATTGCGCTTGATACTTAAATATAACGGCGAGCTAGACATCTCACTTGGTTTCATTTGCCTGATTATTTTTAATTCTCTGATTATTGAGCACAACATTGTCTTGCTAATAGCTAGATGTCGAGAGTCTTATGCAACGGAGTGTATGGATGCGACATATCATTTTTACAAAGCGCGCAATATCTCCCCTGAAGCGAGAGTTGCGAACATGGATGACTGTAAGAAAAATGTTACTTTTACAGACGAAGACACAGAAGCATATAGAAACAATACAAAAATGTGTATACAACCAATCACAAACAAACCATAAACTTTAACGGATGGCCAAAGCGCTCTATGGGGAAAGGGTGAATTAAAACACCTAAAAAGGCAGTACGAGCAGAGATATCCCAGCAACCACTTATTGAGGTGGCCCGAAAGCAGACGTTGAAACTCGCAGTCAATGCGAACAAAAAAAGAAATTCAGTCGGACTGGAGTAGAACCTTTCTGATACAAGCAAACATTGAACTAGAATAATAATTAAATGCAATAAAAAGCGGAGAGGAGCGAAACCGTTACAATAAGTGAGCGGCAGCGCGTACGGCTTGTGAAAGCAAAAAAAAAAAGCAGAAGGGCTTAATTAACGGCCCAGAAAAAGCGGCCATTAGTTAATGGGCCCTTATGTAATACCCTCTAATGAGGGTGTTTAAGGTATTAAAGTGAAGTGAAGTGAAGTGATGGGAAGGTGAAATAAAATGCTCATAATAAATTAGGAAGGACATGCTTCCAAAGAAGGGACAGAAACGCATGACTATGGTTTAATGTAAAGTCGTAAAAAAAGCACAACGTACGCAATCCTGCACGAAATCAGACGGAACAGATAAATGGTTTGAATAACTACTTCGGCAAACCAGTGTAAAATATAAATGTAGCTAATTAGAGAAGCAAGGAAGGTTAAAAGGATTTGTTGACAAAATACATTTGCCGTCACACAACTCATTAGAAGGAGCATCGATATTTCCCAGAGCAAGAAAAAAGAAACATTGAGGTGATAATCTGTCAAAGAAGCCCCTCCAGTTCTGTTTTTCGACAGCTCGTGAAAGGCAGCATTTCTTTATTTTCTAATAAAACACTGGTCAGCACAGGGGTGCCTGCAGGCACAGCCTCGCAGTCTACACCAAGATGTTCAGGCTGAGCTTACAGAGCAATTGCTGACAGGAACGGAAGCATATGACTTGCGAATGGTTGAGTAAGCGAGCAGTTTGTTGACGCATAATATTAACCTGTTTGTTTCATTTGCATTGCCTTTACCTCCATTCGTATAGATAATTGCTGAGATGCAAGCGAATTTTAAAGGTCACGTAAGCAGTCTTCTGTGTATATTTTCCTTTTCGGAAGAAAAGAAATCTTGAGAAACTAGGCCGCGTCACTGGTAATAATAGCCCACGGTTTCTTTCTCAGAGCTGAAATAATCCGTGTTTTTATAAGCTTGCTCTCGTTTCCCAGGAGAACCGTGTTTATCCACAAAGGCACTTTTCGGATCACCATAACAGCAGAACACTTCAGGCGGGGTTGTATTGCCGGTATAGAATATTATTATTATTAATATTATTGTTATTATGAAATAAGGTCAGTGCATATTTAGTGAGCCTAGTCAAACGTGAATGTTAAGAGACGGGAAGACAGAGTGAAATAAGATAAGTGCAGATTAAAAACGAAATGGAGCAGCCAAACATGTACAGAAGGCATGTTTTTGGTCGCAATATTGGTTAGCGCGACACTATTCGCACAGGTTTGCAAGAAATATAAACCGGTTTTGATCGTTATGAACATTCCAATAAAAATATGAGTCATGCAATGCAACAATATATTACTAATTATCGTGACAATTCCGAACTTTTTTCAACTAATTTCCACAGAAGAGAGAAATATTATACTGGCATTAGAGTATTTATGGTGTGGCGGAGACAGATCAGACAAAAATTAAAAGGGAATAAAATGTTTGCTGTTTTGCTGACTTTAGATTATATTCTATTTGCACCGACAAATGCCGCAAACCGGCGAATGCACTGTCCTATGGTCCGCCTGCCTCTCGTATCGCATCTTTGTCGGGTACGCAGCTCTCCGCGATACCTTTTACGGGCCGCTTAAGAACCATTCTACCATCTTTGTGGCTGTTGCGCCTTCCTTCATTCAATACAACAATAAACACGGTGGATTCACGCCATAAAGCCTAAATTGATTTTCTATTAAACCACTACTTCCCCGAGCCATGCCGACTACGCCACTTGACTTGAGAAGCTATTGTAAAGAAATGATCGCTAATGCAGGAACGCAATCACCCATTTAATTTTTGAGCGATTAGAAAGCGTCAAATAGTTTGAAGTGTAGCCAATTAGACCATTATCATATAGATAACCGAATAAGAGGTCACAAGTTTACATTTCACTGATAATAACATTCATGTGGGAGTATACAATTCCTGTTTGCAGTTTGGTGGGGGTTAGCAGGCACAAACTATCGGTAGCCACGTTTGCTGCTCATTTTTCTGTGAGGTAGAGCATCACGTTGGAATGGTTCGCTCGACATACGCGGATCGCATTCTCCTTTTGTGCTCGGAGCTCGGGCAGAGACAGTTCGAGAGAGATGCAGAATGTCAACCAAGTCGGCCGCTTCTTCTTAAGCACGTCTTCACAGTGAGCTTTATCGTCTGGGTCATCACATGCAATCTGACACCTACGCCAAGAATTTGAGCCGTACAGCACGCAACGCGCCTATAGTGTGGCCAGAATGAGGATCAAGTGCCGGAGAAGCAGATGTTATAGACTTCTCCTAGTCAGGTGGTATCACGACGAAGAAGCACGGCGAGTGTGCGCAGACGCTCCTAATCAGCGGAGCATCATGTTACTTGACCTCACACACACCTCAGCTCCGACTGCTCAAGGTCATAATGCGCCGTACTTTTGCTTGGGAGTTGCAGTGAGTAGAGTACAGCTACGTTCTAAATAGCTGTGAAAGAACGTGATGTTCCCGCTGTGGTCCTGGGGGGGAAGTCATTGTTTTCTCGACTGCACCTGCACGACGCAAAGAAGG
>JAJIZL010028777.1:85983-115320 GCA_023969395.1 Amblyomma maculatum
AACTATTGCTAAGATGCGGTTCGAGTGCAGTCGAAGAGTGTGAAATCAGAATTTTGCGAGTACAATGTGTGTGTTTTGCCTATGATAGACCTTGCTATATGTAGGCAGGTACTGAACTTCTGGGGCTCTGCACCAGTATAAAAAATCATTGTGCAACCCTCCTCCTGCTATGAGAATAAACCATATGAACTAGCCTTTGTTTCGGTGATATCCTCGGGTTGTCTGAGGCCAAAATGCGCACGTCTGGTCAAGTGCTCTCTCAAGACGCCAGCTACAACGAAGAAGTACCTATGAGATATGCGCTCATTGCTGAATGCAGAGCAGCGTTACCACTGATTTCCTGCTACTCTTGCAGGAACGGACGGTTGACAGAACTTTCAACTTGTAGTTCAAGCAGGGGTAAGGACACGCAGGACATGACGAAGTAGGTAGTGCAAACTTGAAAGGCAAGGCAAAACCGCGAGACGCGGTAGGGCAACTGTTAGTTATAGGAGCCACTGTGTATCTTCAGATACATTTTAACCGCGCGGCACATATGCTCTCTCAATTGCTTTTATAGCGCTGGTGCATCGGTAGAAAACGACATCCTTGTTGTGTGTGATTACGTGACTTCTGCTCTCTTCTCTAATGACAGAGGAAAGTGCGATGAAATTCAATGAAAAACGCGGAGCACCGATAGGCGCCGCGATCTTCACCTCTTTTTTTATACTTCGCAGAGGAGAAAACTTGAGCTGAGTCTGGGGTTCACGAACTGCATTCATTAACAACTTGTGTAGGCGATATCATGGCCCCGACCTATTAGACATATATCATGGGCTGCAAGGGGAGACTAAAATTATCTGCATGCTTTACTTCTCATTAGAAGTAGGTGCGAGATCACGTTTCCTACAGTCGTATCATTACACAAATTGTAAACTATTTCTAAGAATATCTATTTATTTTTTAACGATTATTACTCTAAGTTCCGTGCACATTCAACGCATGTTACTTAGTCATAAACACTACACAACTTCCTTTAGGCGCCCTTCTATTATGCTTCGTACCAACTAAAGTGAGCAGGAACTTATACATTTTTTTTCTTGTAGATCGCTGCCTATATGGGATGTGATAGGAATGCCATCATTCTTGGAAACTTCAATTAGCGGACATAGTTAGGGACCGCTGGTGAGCTACCGCAGTGCTGGTTCATTTAAACAAATTGTTCTAAGTGTGTTACTTGAAAGACATTCTGAAATTTTGTCGAAATGATGTGCGCCTCAATCACGCACAGCAAGAGGGACGCCCAGGTAAGGCTCTTTAGAACATGTCGTTCCGCTAAGCTTAAGCATTTTATACAACAGCTATGGTCGGGCATGTAATGATTATTGACCACACAGTTATGGTGTGTACCATCATACTCAATAAAAAGAAGTCGCGGTCTGTATGGCACCTCAAGAAGCTTAATGACAACCTTATTCAGTATGAAAACTTTGTACATACTGCACAACGACGCGTAAGGAGGACTTTGGAAGCGAAGCCCGAACCAGTACTTGCGTTATTGGAGCACCAATAAGAGGAGCTGAAGATATGCGCTATTGAGTGATTGGGTTCGCTATAAGAAGGTCAATGGACCAAAGAAAAAGAATTGCAAGGTGCGCTTGAGTTTTGCTCGAACTTAGAGCATAAACAAGAAATTATATCCGCGGAAATGATGGAAGGTTATTTTCCGAAGACGTCTCCACCAAGCAAGCGTTACGACAAAAAAAGAAAAACAAAAAAACGGTGCGCGACGACGAAAGAAAGAAAATATATATTTGCGAAAAACACAGCCAATGGCAACGCTGTCGGGCAAAGCGGGGCAATAACTGAATACAGAATAAAGACGTTTTTCGCTCATTGGTAACCCAGAGAAGGCGATTGGAAGTAAGATTCGAAAAGGCCCTTTGCCACTGACACCTAGGCTCGATGATATTGTGAAAGCAAACATGGAGACGTTAGTGTGCATCGAAAGATTTAAAATGTGCAGAAAATTCAACTCGTTTTGGTAGATTGGGCGAAGCTTTTAATAAAGCTGTCAGAGTGCAGTTGTACAGGCATTTCGAACGCAACCATCGATTTGAAAGACGCATGTGATTTTTGTACCAAACAGCAACGACTCTGTCAAACTGCTTAAGTCCTACTGCCCAGTAACACTCGAACGTGTGGATCACAAAATGTTGTAAAAGTTGTAGGTAATCGGTTATAAATACTTAATAAATATTTTCACGGTCGTGTCAAACTTGTGCACTGAAAGGTCGAACTGTTTATATAATGAAACGTAGCTGTAGACGCTACATTAATATTTTGGAACGTTTCGATAACTTTGAAGATTACGCCACAGCTCTGCATATGTATGGATCTTAAGGCGTTATTTCACCGGGTTAGCTAGGAATTGCTCTTTTCATTAGTGGACCATTTGAATACAAGCAAAATCATTTTTGTTGCTATTCAAAAGGTGTTTGCCAATATTTCACTCGCATTATCGTTAATATGAAGTCTGAAAGCGCTTTACATAATTTTGCCTGTTAGACAAAGAAGTGCACTTTAGGGAAGGAAACAGCTCAGCTCTTTGTTTGTGTGACATAATAACAGGGTATCCAGCGCAATATACATACACAGAAGACGTCATCACTGCTTCTTACTACAACTGTTAATTTGGTGAAAGCAGCCGACATAAAAAGCCTTCTGGACTAATGCGCACTCGTACATGGCATCAGGGAAACAGTACCAAACTTATCGAAGAAGGTGCTTGGGACATGTTTGTTCAGCCATATAAAGAAATACTGACATGTCACCGACATTGAAACTGTTTTTTATTTAAAAGTCTTCTAGAGTTTCACTACATGTCTATTTTCTGCCCCTACCTTGAATCCTCTCGTATAGGAACCATGGTGTGAATTGGCGCCATCCCTATATTGAAGAACAAGTCGCTAAACCTCGTTGTTCTCACTATATTTTGCATGTTACCTAAGTTGTTCATGCGCGCAACATCCTCTCTGTCCAATATATGATTTTCCCATACCACCGGTACATTAAACCGGTTTGCACTTTTTAGGCCATTAGTAATTTTTCGGTGTGCGGACGCACAAGATGCGTATATTTTCCCACCATTTAATTCCTGCTCACCCGAGTTTTAACTTATTCTTTAGTATTTTCACCACTGGCCAGAGGGAAGCCGACTTCAACAAGCATCTCCAGGTGTTTATTGAAGCTGGCTGATATCTCATGTACGCACGACTTCGGGAGCTACGAGTCCAATCAGAGGGTTGCGGTGCTAATTTTCACAACCTTTGAGTGGGAGAATCATACGGCAAGGGACCCTTCTGAGCATGTGGGCCCAGCATATGTGTTCACCTATAAACTTAAACGCAATTATAGAATCAAGAGCATGTCGTTATCCTGTATTCAAACGTAATTGCTAGCTTTTTAAAATAATCTAGAACAGTGTTTACGGTTGTCTGAGTCGATAGAGTCTGTAAATTGTTTAAAACAATTCAAAAGTTGTCCCTGTAACGAAACGTTTTAAGGATATTGTCATTATTGAAATGGGTAAAAAGTTCGTGTAAAGAGAGATCGATGGATGATTAGGCTCGGCAAGCAGTTCTGTCCCGCCTCCTTGGATAAAATTGGTGCTGTTTCCTTGATGCCTTGCAAGCGTACGCATTAGCCGGGAAGGCTGTATATGTCGGTTGCTTTTCCTTGATTAAACAGTTGTAGTAAGCGCCCGTGGTGTCCTCGTTCTTCAGAATGAAAGGATCGGAGCATGATGACTTGTAGAAAGCAAAATAACAATATTATCGAAAACTGACTATAAAGCATACTTCTGTCATGACAAAAACATGTTTCAGTGACTACAATAGATTTTAATTATCAGTGGCCATTATAGGCGACGGTCAGCAAAGCCAGCTGTGAAAACTACTTTGGGTTCTGGCACTGGGGCTGGTGCAACGCACCTTTCTTTTTCGAAAATATTTTATGATTACTTACACCTGCAAAGTAACTTGTAGCATCGCTTAAACAATACAAGGTTACCAGAGAATGCTGGAGCGATGAAAGTGAGTGGGTGGAGTTAAAGCAAAGTGGGAGGCTTTCATTTTTGTTTCTTGAGCGTTTTACTGCACACAGTATAAACAATGTTGCCCACGTCTAGTAAGTATTGCAAGGTTTAACGTGCAAATATTTCAGTCTTTTAGCACTTTTCGTCTCGGTTTCGGTTTGATGAGAAGTGAAATTTGGTTTTGTGTAGTGAAGATTAGAGGACTTGGTTTGGCTGAAGTATATTTACGACAAATGGTGTCCAGGTTTAATTCTTGCATAGCGAAAGAGATCATTTTCTGAGTTCGCTTTATTCCCAAATTTCCAGTGCAATTTAAAAATATCAAACGCTGCAGTATGAGGGTTTCTGTTTGAAGTTAATGCTTATGCAGCCTTTCAAACTTACGATCCTGCCTGAAATACCTAGTTGCTGTAACCCAAAAGTGCCTGTGTAATAACTCGTTCTATGTAATATTACCAACACCTTTTTATTGTTTGCTACACTGTGGATGGGAAGTACGGTGAAAAGAGTAGAAGCATACCAGTAGGACCGTCACGAAAGGTTCATTCTTTCTTTTAAACAATGGCACTTTACCTAACTGCTAAATCATGGATCAAGGGAACCGGCTTCTTCCTCTCATGGTTAGTTGAGTTTCTTATCCATCAAACATAAAACAAAGAGCATCATTTCTTTCAGTACCGAGACACAGAATTACTTGGCGGTACCTTGCAGATAATTTTTATAAAGAACCTGGCAATTACGCCATAAGCTGTAAGGAAGTGTGCAATAGGAAGTATAAAAAAATATATTGCAAACGATAATGTCGTGAGACACGGTGACGTTGATGCGCGTTCAATACGCGAATATTTTATTGCTTCAATTTGCCCCTTGCTTCTGAGCAGGATACAAAGCGCGATGTGCGAAATCTGAATATATGGCTGTTTTGAGCGAGCCAAACAAAATTCAACATATAAAACAGCGCTTATGAACAGCACAACAGTGCCATAAACAGCACATATGAACCAGCTAAATGTGCATTAGTCTGGGACCTTATCACTGCAGTGATCAACTAGAAAGACGTTTGAAGTAAATTGTGAGAGAGGAGAAGCAAGCCATTCTGTGCAAAAACAAGTGACGACGATGACGGCTGAACCCTGCCTTTGCATTTCTGTTAAACATTTTTCTCGGGTACTGGACAACGACCCCGTACCCCAAGAGTACTCGGCAATCCTGAACTAGTACAAAGGCTGCAGAATGCGGTATCCACCCCCGCACAGATTCCTAAGCAAGGACTCCGTCACGTGGAGGCAGCTACAGACAGCTTCCTTCCCGAGCCTACACACACTACACAAAATGTACCCCACACAATACGCAAATAAATGCCCATGGTGCTTAGAGACACCCACGCTATATTACATGACGTGGGAATGTCAGGGAATTCCAGTAGCGCCTATCATAACAAACCCGAGTGTGGAGCAGTGGGAGGGAATGCTCTCCAGCGACCGGCGGGAAGACCAAGAAGGTCTGATCCGATGGGCCCAGCTGGCGGCGGCATCCCGCGGGGCCCTGGAATAAGGGCGGACGACCACCGCTACGGAAGATGGTAGACATCTAATCACCACAAACTCTATTGATGAAATAAATGTTTGTTCTCTGTCTCTCTCTCTAGGGTACTCTCCGCTTAGCCGCGCACGATGATGACGTGCTTACGCAAGCCATCATCTCGCATTCTTAAAATTTTTGTCAATAACATATGCGAAGGTCGCTGCACATTCGCAAATATTAACTTCCCGACGATCTCACGAGCAGCCAGAAGCATATATTGGTTGGCCCTCACAGCTTTAACCTCCATTCTACCATATCAAAGTGTGAGACTGAATGAAAATTCTGAGAAGTGCCCCATTACTACAAATATAATGGCCTTGGAGTTAAAGAAAAGCACGCCCGGCTGCCTTAATCGACGTTTTGACTTCTTTAATACCTCGTTTCCTTTCAGCAATTGAATTTACGTACAACTCAGAGATGGCTAGTGAAAGTTCACAGAAAATCTCCGTCTTCTGACATTCATAATTTTAAATGTCGTGCGCTCCATAGTTCAAGCACAATCGGTGGCTCAGACGTTAGTGCGCTGGTAAACTCCGCTACCGTGTCCATGTTTTTCACGAGAAGGAAATTCACATTTTAACAGCGAAAAAGCATAAAAATAGATATGAAGATGAACCGTTCGCCCTAAATTAGTTCAAAAATTTTAATATGTTTAGTTCAGTTCAATCGTGTCCGACTCTTCGTGACCCTATAGACCATATCACGCCACTCCTTCCGGTCTCCCACTATCTTTGTAACCTCACATAACTTCATCTGCAGCGCCTCGAGGATGCCATCTAACCATCGCGTTCGCTGCCTGCCCCTTCTCCGGTAACCCTCAACCTTTCCCAACATCAAAACTTTCTATAGCGACTCCTCTCTTTTCATCAGATGACCAAAGTAGCTGAGCTGTAACTTTATAATTTGACCCTTCAATGTGAAGTCAGGGTTTATGGTCGACAATATCGACTTAATTGATCTGCTGGCAGTCCAAGGAACTCTCATGAGTCTCCGCCAGCACCACAATTAAAACGCGTCAATTCTTCGGCGGTAAGCCTTCTTCACAGTCCAACTCTCGCCTCCATACATCCAATGTGGAAAGACCATAGCACGAGTTATACGGATCTTGGTTGACAGTCTGATGTCTTTGCTCTTTACTAGGTGGTCAAGGCTAACCATGGCGCTCTTTTCCAGAAGCAGGCGTCTCCTAATTTCCTGTCTGCAGTCACCAACCGGCGTAATCTTAGAGCCCAAAAAGAGAAAATCTGTCACGGCTTCCACTTCTTGTCTCTTGATGTTCCAGAACTTGATAGCGCAAGACGCCATAATTTTTCTCTTTTTAATGTTCAGTTTAAGCCCAAACTTCTCACTCTCTTCTTGTACGCGCTTCATAAGTCCCTTAAGTTCCACTTCACTTTCTGCTATTAAAATGGTATCATCAGCATATCTAAGGTTGTTGATACGTTTTCCAGCAATCTTCACTACAGCAGAAGACTCGTCCCGACCGGCCTTCCTCATGGTGCACTTAGCATATAGGTTAAATAGGCAGGACGACAGTATGCAGCCTTGTCTCACTCCTTTCTGAATCGGGAACCAATCAGTAACACCATGCTCAGTTCTGACTGTGCCCTCTTGTCCTTCATACAGGTTCCTGAGAGATGAGGTGAATTGGAACTCCCATCTCTTGGAGAGCTTTCCACAATCTATTGTGATCTGCGCAGTCAAACGCTTTCGCATAATCAATAAAGCAGAACTAGACGAATTTCTGGAACTCTCTTGCTTTTTCAATGATCTAGCGAAGGTTGGAAATCCGGTCTCTAGTTCCTTTTCTCTTGCGAAACCCAGCTTGCACGTCCGGAAGCTCCCGATCCACATACTGCCTCAGCCTACTTTGGAAAATTTTCAACATAACCTTGCTAGCATGCAAAATACGCGCGATCGTCTGTAGCTGGAACATTTTTTTTGCACTGCCTTTCTTTGGAATGTGGATGTATACTGATCTCATCCAATCCTGTTGCCACTTCAGTGTTGTCCAAATTTGCTAACATAAGGTATACAGAAGGTTAACAGCGTCATCGTTAAGGTTTTGAAGCAACTCAGCTGGAGTGCCATCAATTCCGCTAGATTTGTTCTTAGCAAGGCTGGCTAAGGCCCATTCAATTCACTCTTCATGATGCCCGGCTCGAGACCAGTGATCACAACCGTGTTATGTTGGGTTTGCACAGCCGGGTCCTTCTTGTACAGGTTTTCTGTGTAGTCTCGTCACCACTTCTTTATCTCTGACGCTTCAGTGAGGTCCCTGCATCGTTTGTCCTTTCTCACGCCCAGCTTATCTCAGAAGCTTGATTTGATATCTTTGTCTTATACAGAGCTCTTGTGTTCCTCAATTGGCTGTTGTCCTCAACTGCTTGGCACTGTATGTTCAGGAAGGCATTCTTATCTCTACTTGCTATTCTCTGAAAATCGGCATTGAGAACCTTGTATCTTTCTCTTTAACCCATACCTTTTGCCATCCTCCTTTCCTCAGCTATTTGCAAAGCCTCTTCAGATAACCAGTTTGCTTTCTCGCATTTCTTTTCACTCGAAACTACTATAGTAGCAACTTCTTGTATTATATAACGAACATCAGGCCACATCTCTTCAGGCTCTCGCTCTTTTAGATCTAATTCCTCAAATAGATTGTTCACTCGCGCAGCATACTCTGAATAACCAGTTTGCTTTCTTGCATTTCTTTTCACTTGAAACTATAATAGCAACTTCTTGTATTATATAACGAACATCAGGCCAGATCTCTTCAGGCTCTCGCTCTTTTAGATCTAATTCCTCAAATCGATTGTTCACTTGCACAGCATACTCTGATGGAATTTGATCCAGATCATATCTGAAAGGCCTTCTAGCTTTCGGCGTTTTTCTCAATCGAAGCCTAAATTTTGCAACAAGAAGCTAATGATCGGTGCTACAATCAGCCCCGGGCCTTGTTTTTACTGCTTATATAGCGCTTCTCCATCTCTGCCGATAAAGAATATAATCAACCTATTCTGATTGATTATATTACATGTACTATGTTATTTATACATGTTAGACATGTATAAATGGTCTTATTGAAACTGTACTAATAGGGATCCCCGAGTAACACTCAGCTTCATTGCAGATCCAAAAAATGCCCAGGCGGTGCGAAAAATGGCAATTTTTCTTCCCCGTATATTTTAGAAATAAACACTAAGGCTGGTTTAAAAATAAGTTTATCAGCTAATGTCAGCACCTAGAAAAGATTCTCATTTGCAGCATGGTTAGCGCGCCTTTGCCCAGTGCCTTTTATAGGCTAACTGCGCACTGTGCAATGCAATAGCAATTTATCCTCTATATTCAGCACTTTTTTCTTTCAACCTTATGTCACGAGAAACAGGGGCAAGAATGAACAATATTACGCAGCGCCTAACAATTTATAATGGTGGGAAGATTAATATCTATTTCATGCGGTAGGCAAACCGCGGGTGGCTTTTTCACCACGCCCAAAATAATGCTGAGTTGTGCACTTTAAGAAGCAACGCTAATATAAAATCAATATGTTGGTGCTAATTGCGCTCATATTGAATAGCTGCGCTACAAGATACCAGACGTCAAAGTAATTACGCGGAAAAAGACCTGCGAAAGCAAAAATCGCTTCAACGCAGAACACAAAACTTGTTGAGTGTAAATGAAGTTATTATGGAGTAATACAGGCAAAATTCGCGTTGCAATTTAGCGCGATAGTGTTAGACACCAGCTTAAATGAAAATTAGCCCTATAATTCTGGGGCTTTTCTTTAGCAAAAATAAATTTTTTCAGAGAACGATATCATCGCAATGTGATGAAATTTAATTACTATCGTAAGTAATACATTCAAACATTAAATGGGGCGGATAATTGACATTTTTTGAGTGTTCAAATTCTCTTGCTTCAATTAACGTGTCCCCTGCTTTGGTAGTAAGGTAGAGAGCATGGGGTAATACCTAATATTTCGATATTGTTACGTGGTGACATGACAAGCGATGGAAGACGGTGACACAACAGAAACAGACCGACGTGATGACATGACGATGAAATATGCTTTAATGGCCAGCGGGCCTGGCGCGAGCGCTCCGCCCCGCGCCACTGCTCGCTTCGTCATCTTCGTAGCATTACCCGGGGCCACCGAGCGATCTTCCCGATCGATTGCTAGAAATCCAATGCATGACGTGACGATGAACACAGACACAGGATTGGGAGATGAAACGCTGGACACCGCAATGAATGCGAAGATGGGAGGAATGCTTGCACCGGAGCATGAAGTCCAATATTCATCGTTTGCCGAAGGCCAAGGCTCATGGACACGCCGTAGGGCTTGGGCGGGGGTGCTGTCTTCGCTCGAGTGGTCGTGAGGTCGCTTCGTCGTGGGGTCGGTAGGGTCGGTAGGGTCAGCTTTGGGCTCTTCCTGGTCGTCGTGTGTTGTGGTCAGGCCTGGGGACGAGACTGGGGACAGCGTTTGGTCGAGTCTGATCTAAAAGGGCTGGGGCAGAGCTGCGCGGCGATCTCCACGGGATTTCGGCAGATGGACCCGGCGTACGGTTGGCTTCGTTAGTGCAAGGCGAGGATGGGGATGAACCGCACCTCCCACCAAATGTTACGTGGTGACATGACAAGCGATGGAAGACGGCGACACAACAGAAACAGAACGACGTGATGACATGGCGATGAAATATGTTTTAATGACCAGCGGGCCTGGCGCGAGCGCTTCGCCCCGCCCCGCTGCCCGCTTCGTCAATTATAGCTTTCCTCGTAGAAATGCAATGAAGACTCACTTTTACTGTTAACATGCAATGATCCCATGACTGCAAGTAAAATAGACCAGAGGCAGATATTAAACATCGGTATGGTCAGCGTGGCTGACGTATCTGAAAAGGAGACCGCATGTTAGTCTGCAATGGCACATTTTATGATCACTCGTCATTTATAAAATGGTCGACAAGGCACTTAATCGCAAGGTAGCTATCTTTCACACAATGCAGACCACTCAGGATTAGCGATTAGAATACTTAAGAATACAGGTTTTTCAGCTTCCACAACAGGCTCTATGAATTGTGGGACGCATATATGGAAAGGAAAGTACATGTAATAAGCGAAACTACGCAGGGTCTCGACCTGGGCGGCATAGCCGCTGTGACGGTTCTTAGTCACACGATGTAGCTCCACATTACTATCGCTCAATTCACACTTAAAATGCAACACAACCGCCGCGGTAGTGCAGCAGGTAACGCACTGCACTTATGTGACCAAGTGTGTGAGGTCGAATCCCGCGCGTAGGCGAACGGTTTTCTACGGAGGCGGAAAGCAAGACGTCCATGTGTTTTGCGATGTCAGTGCAAGTTAAGGAATCTCTAGTAGTTGAAAGTTCCAGAGTTGCGCTACGGCGTCTGTCATTGCCTGAGCTCCTTTGGGCAGTTACACCTCATAATCAGGCTATAAAAGCAACATTAGGCAACAAAACAGGTTTACACACAACTTTCGTCTGGGGAATTTTAAAGAGTTACAGCGAAGAACAGGGGGTCGAAATGCAAGCCATTCCCTGATTCCTGCCCGCGGACTGGGGATGGTGTTGGAACAAGCTCAGTGGCTGAGACCACTCTTGCATATCCGTCTATACTGAACTTGAAGCCAACAAGACCTTCGAACTCTAGCCTCTTGAGACCGGGAATGCATTGGGTGCACAGATTTTTCTTTAACTTTCAGAATAAGTCAGTATGGTTATGAAGGTGAAAAGTGATAAACCTTTCTTCAATAGCCCTGATAGTATCGGCTCAGTGCGATGTCCAATATATTGGACACTGGGATTCTATCCGTTCTTTTTTCACCAAGCGCGCATGTATTTACATGCCGCAGGTATTGCTCTCAAACTCGTGTGCAATTTTTTTAATTACTTCAAAGGTAAAGTGGTGAAAAAGAACGTAAAGCGAGCCTTCCTCTGCTCAAAAAAAAAAAGAAACTTTCGCCCGCTTCTTCACTTTCTGTGGGCAATTTCAAAACATCTTCTGTCCTTTGTGATGCAGAAGAAGAGCCGGCATTTGGTACAAAAGAACATTGTTTTATATTCATCATCATCATCATCAGCCTGATTATACCCACTGCAGGGCGAAGGCCTCTCCCATATTTCTCCACTTAACTCGGTTCTGTGCTATGTTTTATATTATGAAATCATAGAATTTTAAATTTATAATTTATAATGCTATAATTCATAAATTTTAATTTTTAATTATTATTATCAATTATAAAATTATAAAATTGCGTCAGCTGTCTCATCAGACACGCGAGGCCGGTCAGCTATACAACAAAGAGAGGCGATTTCGTCGGCAAGCCGCTGAATACCAACAATACTCGTCTGCTATTCATAACAAGGCCATGGCAAAAGCGCGGTCAAAATTACCGGGTTGAGTCCCAGCGTCCAACACAGTGGACACGCGAAATCAAAGGACGCATGAATAAAATTAGGCGCTTGAACACTTTAAATTTCTTATTCTGCGCATTCGCTGTTGTATTACCTTTAATATAAAATCAAAGATATGCTCTGAAAGTAGGTAGAAATACGGGAAACAGTACTTACTTAGCCGACAGGTGCCACAAAACGCCGCGCTGCTGAAAGACACCATTTTGAAAAGTTTTGGCGGGAATTTGAACGATGTGTTTTCATCTATGTTGCATAGATGGCGCTAGCAGGTGTCCAATATTCCAATATATTGGACTGCAGGGTTTTATGAGGATGAGTGCCTTGGCATAGGAGTACTGTTTGATTACTTAGTGTCCAATATATTGGACAAATCCCCATAGCCAGGTCTCAGGAGGCTAGATACAATACCAAAAGCTATAAACCTCACCCCAGGCTTGCTTTCATAATACTGAACACCCAGAAGTCGTTCTTGCAGGCACGCAGGAAGCGTATCCGCCTTCCATCATGAATGGTTCAGCAATACCGCTAGGAGAAGCATCGCGGGTTTGCCAGCTATGCTCGTCGCTGCCATATCGATTACATGACAGATTATTCAGCTCTCCTCGGAAGCACGCGTGGATTTTAGCTTGTAATTGGTATGGAAAATAGGATCCATGCGTTTTTTTTTAAGTGTCTCGGGCTAGACCATGTAGTTAGTGACGAAGAGGTAGTGCTACAGCGAAATACCTACGCGGGTACTGTGACGACTGCCGTATGCACAGTCCACTAACCACACGAGAAGAGGAGGAAGTTAATCGGCTCTGGAAGATAAACGCAGGCGCCCTCTTCGAGCGCGAAATCCCATATTGTACTTAATCCGCCAGTAAATCTACAGACCATAAATCTGCACTGAATGCTGTACTATGTTAGCACTGCTTCTGGCTCATGATCCATTTCCATGAGAGTATCCCAGGACAACTGAGTGGCCGACCCACTGCATGCCTATGGCTTTTGCCAGTACGCTGAGAACATGAGGCAACTTCCAGGTTATGTATTCAAAATACTATGACGACCATCGACCAACAAAGTTACTGTGAAATAAATTTCTTACACCCTCGAAAACTACCAGCAGTACCAATGTTTCAAATAGATAATTATGTAGTTTAATTCTAAATTCCTTAAGCAAAAGCAGGCATTCCTGAATATATCAAATAAATCTCTGAATGGTGTTTTTATACAGTGCTTGCTTAACTTTCGGGGATGGTCATAACTACTGAACACTTGTGCGAAAAGAATCAATCCTCATACTATTGCAAACGCATATTATGTAGAACGAGACCAAGAAGATGGTTTACACGGTATGAAGGAAACTGAACAAAACTAAATGGAGAACGCATTAGCTCGCAGGTCGAGCCAACGTTTCGACAAGTGCACTTGTCTTCGTCTGAATGCTCTCTCTTCTCGTATATTTCAAGCTTAAGCTTAAGCACCCCCTGACAAATTCACAAAGAATAGGTGGCAGTTCTTTAACATTTTCACATATCTACTTCCGACGATGGAAGTCTGAAATGCAGTATCACCGACAGAATCGTAACATCGATGACAGGACTATGCATTGGCGGGTGTTGAGGATACTGCGACGCCTGATGAAATATTTATAACGGCAGGCCGCTAACCCAAGGCATTCTTATATTCCACGCGGCTAGAGCGGCTAACGCGGTCTTTGTATCGCCGTCTTTCTATGGCAAAAATTGAAGGCAAAATGCGGGTTGCTGTCACCTCTTACATTGCCTCAACCTTCGCTTAGAGCCTACGCTCTTGGAGACGATGAATCAAATTGCGATAGATACAGCATCGCTTGAGACAAGCCTTCCTGTTGCTCGCAACAGAAATACTTCAAGTGCCAAGGTTCCGCCCAAGAATGCTCACTGCCATCCAGGAAACCTTGAGCGGTCGCTCACAAAAATGTGCGTTTAGTTGATCTGAAGTACTGCGAGACCAGTACACAAATAATTAAGGTGCCGAAGAAGCATCCATACAAAACAACGTGCTGGTGAGGAAAATGAAAACGATAGTTGATGAAAAGAGGTGCAATAAACACGCCCGTGATATAGCAAAATATACAAAGGCATATTAAAGAGAGACAGATGTGGTTGGAAAATTGAAAACAAGAACGCAGTCGACTGCTTTGGTCATGGTCTTAAGAACGTATCCTCTGATGGAGGCGAGCAACAAAGTTGTCGAGATCGCAACACGGTTATAACTTTCGCTCTCAAGAGCATGGCAACGATACTATATATACAATTTTTGGTCGAAACCATATGCTTCATAAGAAAGACTTGAAGCAAACTATATGCGAAATGTCTATTGCATTACATTCTCCCAGAGGCGTTGAGTAGCGCGAAGAGATTGAATGGATAATTTGGAAGGTTTAAAATTGAGGGCTCATCTTGGGCCTTTTGAAATCAGCTCAGCTGCAGCCAACAACGCAGCTACGTGTGCAGCCAAAGAAGATTCGTAGGTATTCCTCACTCTCGTCTTTACAAGATGGACCTTGCCAAGATCACCACACACCCGTTTGAACTGAGTTAACTTCGCCACACATGTAGACGCGAATGTCTTAATATGGATAGAATGCAGTTGCTCAAATCTGTTATGCTTGAGTTGTACTGGATGAGGAAACAACGTTCACGGACGGTTAGCGAAAAAGAAACATGCACGTGCTCTGACTGATACGGAATGTATTATTGGGAAAAAAGGTAGCTGTGTTAAGTAGTAGGACCAATTAAACCAGAGGGGAAATAGTTTGTAGCACAGGGTGGATGGTTGTCATATATACGAGTGCAACCTAACACAATCACTGATTAAAACAATGTACCTTATCTGGAAATAGAGCCACTGACGGTTTGCTTACACATGTGTCACAAAATTATGCATCTAAAAGACTTCGATATCACTCGTGATATATGACCTTTACATTTGCGATGATCATGGTGTTGTTCAAAAACGCTGTCTTCAATGCTAGGACACAATCAAAGCTTCTATCTCCGCATATGTGCGATGCAGTGACCAAAGTATAGTAAGATGTCGAAGTAGTTTTAAATTGAAGACGGAACAAAATAGATTAGTGAGGAAGTAGTCCGTCTTCAAATTAGCGCTGAGAGACCAGGTAGAAGAATCCAGGGTCTCGCTACAGAAGAAATATCCATCTTTAGCCGAGAAAGGCGATCTTAATCTAGAAGTGAGGTACGATATCCTCACAGGTCTCATTGCGGAATTTCGCGGTAGACATTTAGGTGGTAGAATAGTTAGGGAGGATATTGGTCATTTATCTATGCATACGAAAGGTGTGATTAAAAAACTTGAACCGAACAGACAAGATAGAAGCGGCAGACCTGTCAAACGTAATCAAAACGTCTAAAGTGTCCGACAAAAAGATGTATCATCTGGAGAATATTAAGCATGTCGTAAATAAAGGTGGCAGTCAAAGCTGTGAAGAGGAAATAAACAGGCAAGCATCGGATGTATGCGCTAGGTGGGCAATGTTATTACTAATACAGGGAAAGAAATTCAGGGGGCACTGTGGCTCACTAAAGTGCTTCCAGGCGGACGCCTTTCCTGGCGTACTGTTATGCATTGAAGGCGAGAATGCTTGTGATTGACTTGTGCTTTTTTTCGCTGTATACTTTTCTGCCCCTACACAGCGCGTTCCGTACGCTAAAGCGTAATGCGTACGCTAAAGCGCTAAAGCAATCACTTTCACAAATTGCCTCATCAGACGTTCTTTTTCTCATAGGAGACTGGAATGCTAAGGTGCGGCGTGAAGAAATATCCGGAATTACAGGCAACTTCGGTCTTGGTGAGCCAAATGAAGCTGGGCAGAGGCTAACAGAGTTTTGTCAAGAAAACAACCTGACCATAGCGAATACTCATTTTCAACAGCACAAGAGGCGCCTGTACACATGGACCTCACCGGACGGTCTATACAAGAATCAGATTGATAATATTCTTTGCCGGCAGAGATGGAGAAGCGCTATACAAGCAGTAAAAACAAGGCCTGGGGCCGTTTGTTGCACCGATCATCAGCTTCTTGTTGCCACATTTAATCTTCGTTTGAGGAAAACGCCGAACGCAGGCCTTTCAGGTATGACTTGGATAAAATTCTATCAGAATATTCTGTGGAAGCGAGGAATCGATTTCAAGAATTAGAGCTAAAAGACAGAGAGCCTGAAGAGATGTGGGCTGATGTTCGTGATATCATACAAGAAGTTGCTACTAAGGTAGTTCCAAAGCAAACAAAATGCAAGAAAGCAAACTGGTTATCTGAAGAGGCTTTGCAAACAGCTGTGGAAAGAAAGATGGCAAAAGTAATGGGGGGAAGAGAAAAATAAAAGGTTCTCAACGCGGATTTTCAGAAGATAGCAAGGAGAGATAAGAATGCATTCCTGAACATACAGTGCCAAGCAGTTGAGGACAACAGCCAATTGAGGAACACAAGACCTCTGTATAAGACAAAGATATCAAATAAATCTTCTGAGCTAAGCTGGGCGTGATAAAGGACAAACGAGGCAGGGACCTCACTGAAGCCTCAGAGATAAAGAAGAGGTGGCAGGAATACAGAGAACTGTAGAAGAAGGACCCGGATGTGCGAACCCAACATAAGATGGTTGTGATTACTGATCTCGAGCCGGGCATCCTGAAGAGTGAAGTTGAATGGGCCTTAGATAGCCTTGCTAAGAACAAAGCCAGTGGAAGTGATGGCATTCCAGCTGAGTTGCTTCAAACCTTCAACCATGACGCTGTTAACTTTCTGTATACATTATGTCAGCAAATTTGGACAACCCTGCAGTGGCCACAGGATCGGAGGAGGTTAGTTTACATCCCCTTCCAAAGAAAGGCGGGGCCAAAGATTGTTCCAACTACTGCACGATCGCGCCTATTTCGCATGCTAGCAAGGTGATGTTGAAAATCCTCCAAGGTAGGCTGCAGCAGTACGTGGACCGGGAGCATCCGGACGTGCAAGCTGGGTTTCGCAATGGCAAAGGAACTAGAAACCAGATTGCCAACCTTCGCTGGAACACGAACACATCAAGAGTTCCAGACACCCATCTACTTCTGCTTTATTGATTGTGCGAAAGCATTTGACTGCGTAAATCACAGCTGATTGTGGCAAGCTCTCCAAGGGATGGGAGCTCACCTCATCTGTCTCCTCATGAACCCGTATGAAGGACAAGAGGCCAAAGTCAGAACCGAGCATGGTCTTACTGATAGGTTCCCGATTGAGAAAGGAGTGAGACAAGGCTGCATACTGTCACCCTGCCTATTTAACCTGCATGCGAAGTGCATCATGAGGATGGCTGGTCTGGACGAGTCTTCAGCTCGAGTGAACATTGCTGGAAAACGTATCAACAATCTTAGATATGCGGATGATACCACTTTATGGCAGAAAGCGAAGTGGAAGTTAAGAGACTTCTGATGCGCGTACAAGAAGAGAGTGAGAAGTTTGGGTTTAAACTGAACATTAAAAATACAGAGATCATGGCGTCTTGCCCTATCATGTCCTGGAGCATGAAGGGACAAGACGTGAAAGCTGTGAGAGATTTTCTCTTCTTGGGCTCTAAGATTACCCTGGAAGGAGACTGCAGCCATGAAATTAGGAGACGCCTGCATCTAGGAACGAGAGCCATGGCTAGCCGTGACCGCCTAGTAAAGAGCAGAGACATTGGACTGCCAACCAAGATCCGTATAACTCGTGCTATGGTTTTTCTAGTTGTGATGTATGGATGCGAAAGTTGGACTGTGAAGAAACATGACCACCGGAGAATTGACGCGTTTGAAATGTGGTGCTGGTGGAGACTCTTGAGAGTTCCTTGGACTGCTAGAAGATCAAATCAGTCGATATTGTCGACCATAAACCCTAACTGCTCATCAGAGGGCCCAATTCTAATGTTAAAGCTCAGTTACTTTGGTCATCTGATGAGAAGAGAGGAGTCGCTGGAGAAAGATTTGATGTTGGGAAAGGTTGAGGGTCATCGCAGAAGGGGTAGGCAGCGAATGCGGTGGTTAGATAGCATCCTCGAGGCGCTGCAGATGATGTTATGTGATGTTAGGAAGATAGTGAGAGACCGGAAAGCGTGGCGTGATATGGTCCAAAGGGTCACGAAGAGTCGGACATGACTGAACGGCTGAACTTAACTGCCTAATTAGCGCAGTCAAACTAATAATAATTGGTTCACAGGAAGGGAAAGGCGCAGTACTGTCACACTTGTGTCTGTGGACACCTGAGCCGCGCCGAAAGGGAAGTGAGGAAGGTGGGAGTTAAAGTGGAAAGGGAGAAAGAGGAGCCGTAGTGGAGAGCTACGGAGCAATTTCGACCACCTGGGAATCTTTAATGCGCGCCGACATCGCACAGCCCTAACTAATTAACTAAAAAATATATTTTACTTGTGCCAATTACCAGCACAAGGGATACTTATGAGTAAACCTTACTTCCTTTTTATCAAGAGTAAACTTTCGCTCATTGCTGAATTAGCACTACTATGCCGATTAGCAAATTAGCGTAATTTACTATCACTTCGCTCAATTGTAAGTTCATCCTCACTTGACTACACCCACACAAAAAGTAATTAATAATTAAATAACTAAATCAGGTTATTTAGAAAAATTGGTTAATTATGTTGTCACGTTGTGGTGACCAGGGTCGGTAACACAAATGAAGACACGGGCTTGATGGTACTGAAATTACCTATTTATTGGGCTGACTTGCGCCCGCAAAAGAACTAAGCAACTCGGCGGCGGCGATAGCAACAAACGTGCTGGTCGATCGTGGAACAAAGAATGCCCGTCACACTCGTCAACGCCCAATTTAATCAGAACGATCTAGATGACGTCGCAAACTGCTACTAGTACACCCTGGAACTTTGTGGAAACATACGCAAGTGATCGGAATCTTCGAGACAGATCTCGGCGCATCTTTCGCGACAAAGAAAATGATAACGCGTCGTATTGCGACAACCAGCATGAACAAACACCGGATACAGAATTGATACGCGTGCCAGAATCTCACGGGTATTTCTCATTGATAAGGCCGCATGCCGGCGGCTGTTAAAAAACAACAAATACAGTTTTGAAGGTTTCGCGGCATTGCTCCCCCCTTAAAAAAACATCGCCTTGATGTTCCAAAACAAAGCAACTTAAACATAAACAATGCAAAGTTTAAACACCACGCGCGTAATATGGCTTCAGTCGTACAACATGTACAATTTCTGGGTGTGCGCGTCGCCGTTGTGATGTTGACGTTCCGTCGGGAATGACTTCATAGTCCAGTGGTCCGACGCGGCGAATGATTTTGTACGGCCCAAAGTATCGACGCAACAACTTTTCACTTAGTCCGCGACGGCGAATCGGTGTCGAAATCCACACTTGGTCTCCTGGGGTGTACTCTGCGTGGCGTCGTCGTAAGTTGTATCGTCGGCTGTCGGTGCACTGTTGGTCTTTAATACGCAGACGTGCGAGTCGTCGGGCTTCCTCTGCACGCTGCAGGTACGGCGACGTCAAGGTTGTCCTCGTTGGTTACGTGCGGCAGCATTGCGTCGAGCGTCGTCGTGGGCTCCCTACCGTACACAAGCTTGAACGGGGTCGCTCTAGTAGTCTCCTGCCGTGCTATACGCGAAGAACACGTACGGCAAGATGGCGTCCCATGTCTTGTGTTCAGCGTCGACGTACATGGCGATCATGTCCGCGATCGTTTTTTCTGGCGCTCCGTAAGGCCATTGGTCTGGGTTGGTACGTAGTTATTCGTGGATGGCTTGTATGACTGTATTCTAGAATGGCTTGCGTCAACTCTGCCGTAAATGCTGTTCCCCTGTCCGTGATGAGCACTTCTTGGCGCCGTGTCGCAAAAGAATTTGTTCGACTAAAAATTTGCCGACTTCTGCCGCGGTACCAGTTGGTAGTGCTTTTGCTTCGGCGTAACGGGTAAGCTAGTCAGTGGCCACGATGATCCACTTGTTACCCATAGGCAAAGCTGGAAAGGGGCCGAGGAGATCCATCCGAATTTGTTGAAAGGGCAGGTCTGTAGGCGGACTTGGGTTTAGTAGTCCTGCTCGTCTGATAGGCGGCGTGTTACGTCGTTGGCACTCACGACATGTCTTCGCGTAGTGGGCAACTTGGGCAGGCAGTCGCGGCCAGTAGTACTTCTGGATTCGACGCAACGTGAGTACAAATCCGAGATGGCCTGCTGTAGGCTCATCATGCAACGCCTGCAGAATTTCCTGCCGGAGGTTTTTAGGCACTACAAGGAATTCCGCAGTCCTGTTGGTTGCGAACTTTTTCTTCGAGGAGGCCATTGCTTAATGCGAACGAAGATAATTGTCGCCTGAACACACCAGGATGGGAAGCGGTCTTCCCTTCTAAGTAATCGGCTAGCGCTTTCAGCTCAGGGTCCGATCGCTGTTGTTCTGCGAAACTGCTAGCGCTTACCGGTCCCAAAAAGGCGTCGTGGTCATCGTCCTACAGGGGAGCGTCAACTGGAGCGCGTGATAAGCAGTCTGCGTCGGAATGCTTCCGGCCCGACGTATAGACTACAGTCAAGTCGAATCCTTGAAGTCGTAGGCTCCATCTGGCAAGGCGGCCGGAGGGATCTTTTAATTAGCCAGCCAGCAGAGCGCGTGATGGTCGCTTACCACCTTGAATGGTCGGCCTTATAGGCATGGACGAAACTTAGAAGTGGCCCAGATGATCGCGAGGCACTCCTTCTCGGTCGTCGAGTAATTTAATTCGGCTTTTGTGAGGAACCTGCTAGCGTAGGCGAATACTTTCTTCTGTCCGGCACTCTTCTGGACGAACATGGCTCCTAGGCCCACACTGCTCGCGTCGGTTTGAATTTCGGCGTTTTCATCAAAGTGGCCAAGTACAGGAGGGCACTGCAGGCGGCGCTTGAGTTCGTCAAAGGGTTCCCCTTGCGGCGCTTCCAATTTAAAAAGTAAGTCAGCCTTTGTGAGCTGCGTCAACCATTCGGCGATGCGCGAAAAGTTTCTGACAAATCGTCGATAATAATCGCACAGCTCAAGGAATCGGAGCACAGCTTTCTTGTCGGCAGGCGGTGGGAATTGTGCGATTGCAGCTGTTTTCTCCGGGTCTGGGCGAATACCATCCTTGCTACCGATGTGACCTAGGAACTGCAGTTCTTCGTAGGAAAATTGCACTTCTCTGCTTATAGCGTTAGTCCCGATGACTTGATGGCTTCCAGCACTGTCTGCAGTAGTTTTAGATGGTCTATATACTAAATATACTGAACGAATTTGCCACTTCAAGCCTACCAGGACTGTGTCCAATACTAGTTGAAATATGTCTGGTGCGGAGCAGAGACCAAATGGCATCACCTTGAACTCAAAAAGACCGTCTGCTGTGATGAATGCGGTCTTCTCGCGATCTCTTTCGTCGACCTCAATTTACCAATATCCGCTCTTCAGGTCCGTAGATGAGAAGTACCTTTCATTGCAGAGCCGGTCGAGAGTGTCGTCGAGGACGTGAGCGATGTGTTGCGTCGACGTCGTCGTAGCAGGAATGAATTTGTCTGAGAGAGCTTGGTGAGGTTGGATCGCAGGTCGATGATAGCCCTATGTTCATTTAGGAAGTCCATGCCTCAAATCACGTTGCGGGAGCACTTCTGCCAGACCACAAAGCTGGTGGGGTAAGTACGCTCAGCGGGCCATCCCAAGCGGTGGTAACGTTTCTGAGCTGAGAGGCTAACGGTCCACTAATGACTGAATAGTCAGCTCAAGTGTCTATTAGGGCAGTGACTCTGCGACCCTCGATATCAACTTCAAGGTCACTTCTTCGCGTCCTCGCATTGCACGTGAGGCTTGATGTCCGATCTCAGCCCCGTCGTTTCTTCAGGTGATGGCCTGGGCATACCGTTGTTACTTCGCTGGGCGGCGGTGTCGACTTGCACTCTGGTCGTGTTGTCGTCGATGACGTCGTGTTGAGCGGCGGTGAAATGGCTGCGTCGTCGTTAGTGGTCGTCGGTGGCGGAGGATGTTCGCCTTTTCGCCGTTGAGCAACCTCACCTTCAAAGGTTGCTCTGTTTAGTTTCCCCTGCGCGGGCTTGGAGACCTTCCGCGCACACTTTCATCGTAGTTGCGGCCTGGCGACGCAAAGCGGGCCCTGTACGGCGATGGAGACTTGAACCGACGGCTTGGTGGCGCAATCTTACCGCTACGCAGATAGTTGCCGATTTCTTGTGGTCGTTCACCTGGGCGTGGTCGTGGAGCGTCGACTGCAAATCCGCGGAGACCAATCCGTAGGTACGGGCAGTGGCATAGAATGTGGCCGGCCTCATCGCAGTGGAAGCATAATGGGCGGTTGTTTGCTGTCCTCCAGGCGTCACACTTCCTGGGGTTTGGGGGTCGTTGGTAGGCTTGGCGGGCGGGGGCCAAGGGGCGGTTTTCAGGAACAGGACGGTTGCGGCGAGGGCTCGGAAAGTCATCATGTCGGGGCGCAGGACGACGTAATGCAGCAGCATAGTTCATCGCTGTTGCCTCTTGTGCTGGAACAGTCGCAGCCGTCGCTTGAGGAACGCCCAGCGCCTGCTGGACTTCTTCACGGACGACGACCGCAACCGTCGCCACCTGGGGTTGTTGCGAGGATGGCATAAATCAACGGAGCTCCTCTCGCACGATCTCCCGAATGAGGTCCCGAAGATTCTCTTCGCTTGCCGATGCGCTGGGGTAGTGGCGTGAGTAGTCTGGCATAAGTGGTCGCTCGTAGTGGCACATCCGGGTGTCCAACGTCTTCTCTATGGCAGAAGCTTCCGTTTCAAATTCCGCCACGGTTTTTGGCGGATTTCAGACAAGACGTGCAAAAAGCGATTCTTTAACGCCTCGCATTAAAAATTTGACTCTCTCACCTTCGGTCATGTTAGAGTCGCCGCGGCGAAAGAGCGCTTCATCTTTTCAACGTACGCCAGGACAGGCTCGTTAGGAAGTTGAAGTCTTGACTGAAGGAGGACCTGGGCTCTTTCCTATTGGACGACGCTTGAAAAGGCAGTCAAAAACGCTTCTTTGAAAATCTCCCAATCCTTGATAGCTGCCTCATGGTTTTCGAACCAACTCGGGCATGCCCTTGAAGAAGAAAGTAGACTTGCCTGAGTTTCGCGGCGTCATTCCAGCCGTTGAAGTCTGCCACACGGTCGAAAAGGTCCATCCAGTCTTCTGCATCTTCATCCGGTTGTCCATGGGAGCAGGGGGGCTCACGGGGTTGAACGAAAGCAACTGGTGTTGTAGGCTGGGCCATTGTCAGCATCGATGCCTTCCGAAGTCGAACGGGGTCAGGTAGCAGACCGTGTTCGGGCTGTAGGCCTTGGAGTCGGCGGCTGGCTCGGTGACCTGTAGGCTGGTCTTCCAGGGTGACAGGAACAAGGCTGGTGTCTTCGCTTGGAGGATCAAGGGCAGCACCTCCACTAGATGTCACATGGTGGTGACAAGGGTCGATAACACAAATGAAGACACGGGCTTGATGGTACTGAAATCAACTCTTAATTGGGCTGACTTGCGCCCGCAAAAGAACAAAGCAACTCGGTGGCGGTGATAGCAACAAACGTGCTGGTCGATCGTCGAACAAAGAATGCCCGTCACACCCGTCAACGCTCAATTTAAAGGCTGCTCAGAACAATCTAGATGACGTCGCAAACTACTAGTAGTACACCCTGGAACATTGTGGAAACATACGCAAGAGATCGGAATCTTCGAGACAGATTTCCGCGCCTCTTTCACTACCAAGAGGTTCTACACTGACCTATACAGCAGCCGAAGTAGTCACCCCAGTAATGAGATTGGCAGTAGCAAAGAGCAGTCAGACGTTCCGCCAGTGACGAAGAACGAGGTAAAGAAACCTTAGAAGTTATGAAAATGCGTAAAGAAGCTGTGGAGAATCAGGTGACTACGCATTTGTTGACGGACAAGGGGATATAGTGCTCGGAGGATTGGATGTCCTGTATACGCAATGCCTGGTGACATCGATAGTTGCGGAAACATGTAAGAGTGGTAACATTTTAATAATTCATAACAGATGGGATGCTAAGGACTTGAACAATTGCAGACCAATCAGCTTACTATTCGTTAGGTACAAGGAAATCGGTAAAAAACAGGGTGACTTTAGACTTCAATCAACCTCACAATACAACGGGTATTCAGAAAGGATACTGATAATACTGCCTTTTTATGAGCCGCTTCCTAAAAAAAAAACACTTTTCGAGCAGGAAGATCGTGGCAAAGCTGGCAAGAAGTCTAACCAACACCTGCCCGTGCTGTTTTGTTGGAAACCTGCAGGTAGAGAGAAGCTGAAGCCCATTGTGGTGGGATGACGGTGTATTTATTTCATCTTGTCTTTTGCAGGTGGAAAAAATGATGTGCCTTCAGAACCACAAGATTGCGCTTTTTATTGACAGCTGTGGCTCAGACAACAAGCTGTGGCTTGTCATCGAACTGCACATTTGCCATCGAACTGCACATTTTATATGCGGCCGATAGTTCAAAGCATAATAGAGTCTTCTATAGGGTACACTACTGCACAAGAATGCTGCAGAAAATCTATTCGAAGAGAAAGGTGAGCTACCAACTAAGATAAATGTTCGCCGTGTCATTGAAATGATCACGAATGCTAGCTGGAGCGTGCCGCCACACGTCGTGCGTAATTGTTGCCTGATGTCTAGATTGGTAGGTTCAAAAGACATTACCAGTGATGCACCTGAAGAGCGTGCGAATGACAACCATTGATCTAGTGCTCCTGCAGAACTCCAGGAATCGCTGAACTCGTACAGTGCTTCTTGCAACATTGTGGATGCAACAACGTGTGTGCAGTCACACATTTGATCCGACGCAGTGTGCAGACAAAAATTGCCTCCTTCTTTAAATAAACAACACTTTATGTCACCTGAAAGTGCTTAACTTGCTCCACTGCGTGAGAGACGGTTCGCGCTCTCTATAATAAAGTGGCCTGTATAATGAATCATTGTAAAGGTCCAAAGCGGTTAGTTTTAAAGACACTCGAATATACATCTTTATCCTCCCTCTTTATTTATATTGAGTTTTGCTTCCCATTCGTTTATTTATTTCAGCTTGATAGCTACAGTTACCGCCAAATATGAAGAACAGACTTCACACCTAATCAGAGGCTTTTGACATAAACGAATTTGATGACACTTGCTCAAGCCAATCTTTGGTGGCCATGTACGAAGGTGCTCATCTTTCTTAATAAGTGACTGTCTGATAGCTCCTGCATGTATGACACGATCATGATCTGATACAAATTTTCCTCTCTGTAAATCTTCTTCCCTTGCTGCTTTATCTTCCTGCAGAATTTTGCAATAAACAGTTTGGTGCTTCTTGAGTGCAAATGTCTGTCTCTCCTCTGCTGTTTCGTCATGCAGAGCAGTGTATTCGTTCCGTTCAACATAAAACAATCAGCCCGTATTAGCCTTCTTTTTGAATATGTTTGAGTGCAGCCAACGACAGGTGATCTCCTTCCGAATTCTAGAATGATACAATTATCAGTGAGAAAGAGAAATTTAAAATACGAACAAGCGAAACTCCCGTTACGGTGCAAGCAATTCAATTGCGTTTTATGACTAAGAAAACTTTTCGGGCTTTTACGCTACATTTTCAGTTTGTTGTGAGCTGCCCTGCTCTCCATAAAGTGTAGAAGAACACAAGGCATTAAGTCGAAGGTTTATGCGAAGCAAACAAAAACATACATAAACACAGTAGCTAATGCGGCAGATGAGCGAGTGAAACAGTGTCTCTAAACTAGTCGCTTTTTGCAAAACGTATTCTCATGAAAACCCGTGTACCGACGGCGTTGAACGGAGAGGCATATTATACATTACTAAGCTTCATAATACTATAGTGAATGCAGACACGGCCGCTTTTGTTACACGACATTTGATTGTTACAACTATTGGCAGTACCGCTCGCGATTTTAACTATGGATTGTATAAACGCAACAAGCGAAATACACGTTTGGGCACAAGGTTAGGAACCATCCATTTCCAGACATATGGCACAAAAAGTTTAATAAAACATTGTATTTTGATTTTTAAAAAGACATTGTCGCTAACTTCCCGTACAATAAAAAATTGCGGTGGTAATTTTCTGCTATTTGGAGTAGCCAGAATAGGGCTGTATCGAAAACCTTGAGGCACTGAACCAGCATGTATTTAGGTTTGTTCTCTCAGCAAGCGCATTTCTTTCGAATAAAAGGTCCTACTGAAACTGCACTACTTTCCAGCTAAGCTCATTATGTTTATTGTAACGGCAGACGGCTTTGGCAATTGCAGAGCTGAAATTTTATGGCAACCTTGAAGCCCTTCTGCAGTTTTGTTTTGTCATTTTCTAATAACTGTATTTACCAAAGCAAACCAGAAAACGCAAGTTTATTTCCGCTTCTATAGTGTAAAATTAAGCATAAAGTATCCCGAAAATGAGAAGACAATGTTTCTCGATCCCCATACACCTATTTAGAGCTTATGTCCAACATAGATGTTCTAATGAATAAAAAAGAAAACTCGCAATCGGTAGCTTTTAGATAAAAAGAATGTCACGTTTTTATGTACTGCGGGTATCGTTCTGATTACTCCTCACAACTGATGTTAAGGATGACTGTATCAAATGAATGCATGTTTAAAAACTTTCCTTTTTATTAGTGACTTCTAACGTGTCCTCATATTAACACTTTTAAAGAGCAGCAAACTTTAGCAAAGTAACAAGAAAATTGAACCAAAATTCAAGAGGAGACATTTCGTTTTGCTATCTTAGATATGGCAATGAGAAAAAAGTGAGAAAAACGAGCGTGATACCAAATCTCCTAATTGACTCTTTGTCCTGTCAATGTTGGAAGCAGGTCAAATGTGGTGCGATATGGCCAAATTCGGCTGTTTATTCCGCTGAAAAGGCACCACTTTTGACGGCCCTGTTTTCTTCTAAAAATACAATGATTTTGTATGGAGCCTTTCCAATAATTCGTCGCACTGCAATCAGCCGCAGATGGTAATTTATGCACTTTGAAGCATCAGTGCACTGTGCTTCGCTTTGAAGTGAGGTCCCTTCTGCTTCTGCCCACGAGCGCTATTATTATAAGAGGTTCGAATTATGTGAAGTTAAATGATGTTGTCCACTAATTAAGATTGAGCTTCTCTCCACGCTCTCTGACTCCTGACGAACGGCCTTTGCATTATTGCATATTTACAAATTAGTGACCTAGCTTGCGGCTCTCTGTGAAGCTTTTGGCGCAGGTAAATCGGTTTTACGTATACTTGCAAGCTCATAACCTAATGCACTGATGATGCAGTAGTTCATTTTCTGAGCCGAATCGGATACACCCAATGACAGGGGATTAGTGCTTTCTTGGTACGGCTATAAAAGTCATCAGCACAACACATAGTTGGGCTACTATAATATGAGCTTTTCTTTCATTACAGTTGACAAAAGGTTGTCGGCCAGGTTTAGTGCTAATGTGATCCCAGTCTACGTGCCTTTTAATATACTGCGTGCTAGTGAGCATTGTTGAGCTCTTCGTGCTCGTAACATTTTATTAGCCTGTCATACGCCTACTGATTTTAAAAAAGGGCCTTTGTAATTAGTTTAATAAGGTTTATTTTACAATATTCCGCCTGAGAGAGCGCTACGATAGCAAGATGATGCAATATCTCATTCAGACTATCAGCAATAACGCTGATGTGCCGCTTCGTGCTGCGGGCCCTTGAAGCTCGACTGCAGAACTACCGGAATATCCATAGTGCGACTTTCCGCCCTGATTTAGGCTGCAATGGCTAGCAATCAATTAGGGCGCCTATGGCTCGTACGGAAGAATTTTCGTGCCTTGACTCTGCTTTCAAGAGGCCTGCATACAAGCACTTCAGCTTTTTAGGACGTCTACCTCTCAGCCGAATGTGTTTAAATCTGCCTAAAACACAACCACTTTGATCTAAGATATCCAGAGGGTTTGGTCAGGTTTTGATGTTGGCGATGCTGTTGCTGTTCTAGAAGTGGGATATGTTATGCACCTTACTCGTTCGAAGGCAAGAGTCTGGAAATGATGGTCGACCTTCTGGCTGCTTTTACCGGCTTGAAGAATCAGTTCTTAAAATAAAGGTTAGAATAAGCCACATGAAGCCTAGCAAGAAATTGCTATTTATTCATTTTTGTCACAGCAGAAGTACCTCTAAGTGAACAAATTTTTTTCTAACGCCATCGATCAAGTGTTAAGCGTAAATTTCCAATCCATACTAATGTGCGCTCTGCAGCCGCGAGACATAATTTGCATACATTTGTGACCTTATTGCAATAGGAGAACCGATATAATACTGCCGACGGCAGCTGCAGAGAGATTTGTCGACAAGGAGCAGTTCCTTTTGCTCATAGTAGCATTTCGCACCATACGTTTTTTTATTATGATTTGCTTTATTCAAAAATTTTAATGTTTAAGCTTCGTTGGGGTTTCTTTTTTACTGTAAAATTTTACCTTAGTATGAAACGTTCACAAAGAATACAGAGCAAGGCGCTTAATGTGACAACTTGGCAAAGTACATAAATTATTTTCCAGGTGGAAATCGTCAGAATTGCCAGTATGCTGTCATAGAGCCAATCGTGATCCTAATGCGAAAATATTTTCCCCTTAAATTCATGATACAAGTTTTAAAAATGTTTCCTGAATAAACTACTTTGTGCGATACATTTAGGTATATTTATGAGAGTCTCGTAGTTTATTAACATAAGTATGTAATTCCCGAAATGACTGTGTAAACAGCATCAATGCAAACTAATTTTGTCGCCTTTTCCTATTAACTCAGAGTAGAGGTTGCAATTTGCCCAGATAGGGCATTTGAATCCAGCGCGTTTCACTTGAAGTGTAAGGTTTGTGTTTCTATGCGTTTCTAAAGAAAGTAATTTTCATAAATTGTTGCTATGCTTTTCTAAGCCGCGATTTCTATTATATGTCACATACACAGTGGTTTGCACGGTCAAAGCCTTTATTTTTGCAGTGCCTGCCCAGTGCGGCCGATACAGTTGTGCATGGCCCTCTCCTGTCCTCCTTTCGTACCCTTCCCCGTCGGCTGGCTTGCGATCCCCAGTGCTCCACGTTTCATAGGCGGGGAGGAGGGGGCGAAGAATACCAGCTAAGCGCCGCCGCATGGCAGGGAGAGACAAAGGCAATGTATACATACATACATACATACATACATACATACATACATACATACATA
>JAJIZL010028777.1:134137-166595 GCA_023969395.1 Amblyomma maculatum
GTCAAATACGCAAATATTTCCTGCTGTCACACTCAACTCAAGCGGAATGCATAAAAGCTGAAAATTGAAAAAAAGGCTGACATCATTCTCTTCACCGCACTCAAAAAATGGGAACGAAATTTGCACGGTGCTGACAAATCATTTCTATCGGCATCCAAGTCACTTTCTGGAAGTAATTCCGCGTGTGTAGGCGGCACAGTCTCGCACTGTTTGTTTTCTCGTGTGATGTGAATATGTTATGGCCTTACTTCCATCCACTTTTAGGAAAGACATAGATGCTCGCGAAATGAGTCTTCTGGACATGATTGGACTCGCGCAAAATGCAGTTTTTGAGGTTAAGCCACAGTATTTTTGGAACATAAACCTGTGTGCTTTTATGGCCTTCACGCGGTTTTAGCCTTCTTTATTCAAACATGCAATTAGATGTATTGGTCCTAGCGGCTAAGGTCCTATAGCTTGTGTTTCCGTATCGAAGATCTCAATATTGGCACTGCATGCAGTGAAACTGCCATATGCCAGTGCTTTCACCGAATAAAATTCTTGCACGCAGCTCAATGTAGCATCGAGTTCAATCATTAAAATAGGAAGAAGGTGGAAGGAATGCTTCGAAGCTTTGCTTACACCAGCGGTTTGTGAACGACTCTTTTTTCTTAGGTTGCTGATTTTCGCAGTGATAGCATAAAACTGCGTTTTTCGTTTCCTTCAAGCCGAGCGCTCATTTGTATTTTATATCCTTTTGCAATGCTTCCTATTGCATTGGGTACACATCAACACTGTTCACCGGAGCACCTTGCGATTCTATTCTCCTGTTTTCATTGCTTAACTAGCCTGTAAACGATTCTAGATATTGCGATGACAACTTTGACGACTATGCTGCCGCCGTTTCCATACAATTTTTGAATCTTGCCACATTCAGCGAGAGCAAGGAGAACATCAAGACTTGTTACCACTTTTTGAAAAAGCTCGTGATCCTGCATCTGCAAATCCTTTCTGCATTTGTGATAATTTGCTCGTCTGGAGGTGCATTCTTTCTGCTCGTCGTTCCGGCTAGCCTCTACTCCTCTGTTCTACACGCTATGCACGATGACGTTACAGCTGGGTACCTGGGGTTTGCCAGGACTATTACCCGCATTAAGGAACGTTTTTATTGGCCAAATATGCGTCCAACAACATAGCATTACGTGAACTCCTCTGAGCAGTGCCAACGGTTCAAGCTTCTCACGACTTCTCCGCCGGGCTGCTTAAGTCCGGTGACAACCACCGACCACACCATATGAGCCAGTCGGTCCTCATAGGCCTGTCTCCCCGCTCGTCCAAAGAGAATCGCTGGGTCAGCATATGCGTTGACCATCTCACGCGTTACTATGAAACTGCCGCAATCCCTTCCATCATCGCCGCTGACGTCTTTTTTTCTTCTTCATGTTGTCGTCCTCTGTCATTGGCCTCCACGTGTCATTATCAGTGACCGCGGCCGTCAGTTTACGGCAGTTGTAGTGGAAAAGCAAGGTGCCGATATAAGAAAGTATTGATTGATTGAATGTCCTTGATTGAATTGGAAGGCTCATGGCCATGGATGGGGATAAAGGGGAGTAGACAGAATCTTCATTGTTTAGGTCGTCACTCGAATCACATTGCTCTAACCAGGCCACTAAGCGAGCCATACTTGGCAAATATCATCTGTGTGTTTGCATCAGTTTCTAGAAGGGAACGGTAGTTCAGGCGGTAGGGTTCGATCTCGGGGCGTCTAGTAGAAAAAGCAGGGCATTCCCAAAGTAAATGAGATATACCGCCGCAGGTTAGAGTCGTACAGTGGGGGCACGTAATCATTTTCTCCTTATACTGACGCCAGCGGGCCATAATACGTGGCGTGTAAGCCGCATGGGCGATGAGTTTATTCAAAAAGACTTCTTGACTTCGGGTGAGGTGGGTTCTTCTCGTAAAAGGTGGATCTGGTGTGGCCACCTGCATGAGATGCTGACTGAGGCTACGAAGACTGGTCCGAGTATAGTGCATAAGGGCAAGAGAAGGGGTGAGTTGCCCGCCCAAGGTCGAATAAGGATGAAGCAAGGGGGGTGGGGAAGTAAATGTGGACATCCCACCTGCCAAGGCAGCCGCGGCGTGTGCCGCCGCATTGCCCCCTGATTCGTCCGAGTGACCTGGGGTCCAGTGAATAGCGACAGTTCTGGTCGCGAGTTGGTGGCGTTTAAGTATAGCCGTAGCTGTTGCACCTTGTGAACCCGGAGTAGCGATTTCCTTGTAAGCTTCAAAGGAATCAGTAAGAATACGTAGTGACCCAGTTCCGGTGCAAGGCACTCCTGACAAGGCTCCCCAAATCGCGAGGAGTTCAGCGTGAAGAGGGGTACCCTGAGGTAGATGGCAGGCATAAGCGCCTGAAAGGGAAGGGTTGTCATCGCATACCCAGGCCATAGATGCGAATTCGCTTGTAATGGATGCGTCGGTGTATATGTCAGTCGTATCGGGGATTCGATCTTGTCGGTGATGGGCAGCTAGGAGCTTTCGGGGAATGACAAAATTGCGGTTTATAGGTCGGCGATGGACGCGTGTGACTACTGGCATCTCCCAAGGGGGAAGTGATGCATATAGGGCTGGTGTTTTGTCGTTACGCTGTTCATCCCAGGCCAGCAGGCGACGCCCCTGGACAGTGTTCTCTAGACGTATTCGATGACGCGTCTGTGACTCGGTAACGATGGTAGTGAGAGGTGGAAGAGCGGCCAAACGCTCAAATTCGGCTATAGGAGTGTGCTTAGGTAGACCGGTAATAGTGCGTAGTGTTGCGCGATGAAGGCGTTCGACCTTAGCGAAGTCAGTCTTCGACAGTTGGAGGACCGGTGTGCCATAGAGGATTTTTCCGACCGCCGCTGCTCTGGCCATCGCACGGCAGGCATGCTGCCGCGCACCGCCATGCCGGTTGGACAGGCGACGAATAGTATGTAGCAGTGCTGGCCAAAGGTGTTGTAACTGATGAACCCATTTCTGGGGGCTGTTGCAGCTTGATATGGGCAGGCCAAGAATGCGGATTTGCCCATTTGAGGAGGTGATGGTGTTGCCTCCGATGTGAAGATGGATCTGCATACTGGGGTTGGTTTTATGTTTTCCGTCGATACTAATCAATTCTGTTTTATGTGGTGCGAGTTCGAGGCCAATTTTGGTTAGTGTATCTTCAAGAAAAAGAAGGGCCGCCTGAAGTTCAGTCTCCATAGAATATTTGTCTACGTAATCCGCTGCCTCAGTCCAGACGGTAATATCATCAGCATATATAGCGAATCTTGCGCTTGTGCTGATTTCCAGATTCTCGGCGACGCGTGTCATGGCCAAGTTGAACAATATGGGTCCGAGAATGGAGCCCTGAGGTACACCCCTATCCAAGTAATAGGTTTTGGGCACCCATCCCGGAGCTTTGCCATGTAGCTGAATGGGTCTAGATGTCAAAAAATTGCGGATCCAGATTTGGGCACGATTACTAGGAAAGCGTTTGGCGAGTTCCTCCAGGATAACCTCATGGCGAACATTGTCAAAAGCTTTGTGTATATCGACAGCCAGGAGATAGTCAGGTAGCGTTTTACGATGAGCTCTATTCAGAACTCTTCGCAAAAGCCAAAGGCAGTCATGCGTTCCAAGGTTAGGGCGGAAGCCGGCTTGAGCTGGATGAAATCCAGGACTGACGTATTCAATGTAGTGACTAATCCGGGTATGCAGCAGGCGCTCGATGAGTTTACAGAGATGTGAAGTCAGTGCAATTGGACGTAAATTACTAGGAAGTCGAGGGTTTTTGCCAGGTTTAGGGATAGGAAGAATAAGAGAAAGCTTGAGGTTATCCGGTACCGTTCCGGTCTCCCAGTAAGAATTAATGATGTCGAGAAGGGCATCCTGGGCTGCCGAGTCGAGATTGCGAAGCTCCTGCCAACTAACTCGGTCATGCCCGGGTGTGGCGCGAGCTCGGCCTCTTCCGAGGGCTGCTTGCAGTTCTCCCTTTGAGAATGGGCGATCCAGGTCTGGATCAGGGTTTCCGACTGGGAAAATGGAAACTGCTGGTGGAGGCGTTAGGCTGGCGTGTGGGAAAAAGGTGCGTATAACTTCATCTTCAACATCAGCCGGGTTGCCATTGAGAAGGAGATCGGCGAGAGGTGGTGCCCCGCGTGCCTTGCCATTTAGGCCACGAAAGGTGCGCCAAAGTTGTGATAGGCCCGGTACTTGTCCAAGACGGTCGCATGTAGAGTGCCAAGCCTCACTTTGCAGGTGAAGCTGGTATGCCCGGATAAGCTTGAATTGTCGTCGAAGAAGCACGAGATCTTTGTGACGTTTTCCGCGTGTCCGAAAACGTTGCGTGAGGTGATCTGCGCGACGCCAAAGGTTAGCCAGGTGAGCATCCATGCCAACTGTGGAATCGTCACAGGGGATATATTCGAGAGCTTGAGTGCGGGCATCTCGGAGTACAGACAGGAAGGAGTCAATATCCGAGAAGGGGGTCGTAATTAGCACGAAGCTTGTCCCAGTTGAAAAACGAACGTGTTGTCCGAACGCGAAGACATTTACGATTGAGAGTGAGCAAGATGGGCAAGTGATCACTACCCCAAGAATTAAAAAGGACTTCCCAGCGCCGAAGAAGACGCGGTGATGAGAATGTAAGGTCCAGTGTAGTGTCTGCTTGAGAGGGATGGAGACCGATACGGGTCGGCACGTTAGGTTCGTTGCACAGGGTAAGAAGAGTTTGATCAAGGGCGTCATATAGGTGTTTACCACGTTGGTTAGGCTGAGATGAGCTCCAGGCTGCGTGATGTGCGTTGAAATCTCCGCCAATAAGAATAGGATAAGGGTGTAACATGGAGAAAATTGAGCATGCTGTAAAGAACGGGGGAAGCCTTAAAGCGGTAAAGAAGAAATTGGGCATAGGCAAAAACCAGATGTATGCGATAAGGGACAAGGCGGGCAACGTCATCAATAATATGGAAAAGATAGTCAAACTAGCCGAGGAGCTCTATAGAGATCTCTACAGTAGCCAAAGTAGTCAGGACCGTAATGAGATTGGCGGTAGGGAAAAACAGTCAGACGTTCCACCAGTGACGAAGGACGAGGTCAAGAAAGCACTAGAAACTATGAAAAGGGGGAAATCAGCTGAAGAGGATCAGATAACTACAGATTTGCTGAAGGACGGGGGGGATATCGCGCTAGAAAAACTGCCCACCCTGTATACGCAGTGCCTGGTGTCATCGACGGTACCGGAACCATGGAAGAATGCAAACATTATCCTCATTCACAAGGAAGGGGACTATAAGGACCTTAAAAATTACAGACCAATCAGCTTACTGTCTGTTACGTATAAAGTATTTACTAAGGCAATCGCTAATAGAATCAGGACAGCCTTAGACTGCAATCAAGCAAAGGATCAAGCAGGGTTTCGGAAACGGTACTCTACTATCAATCATATCCATACCATCAATCAGGTGATAGAAAAATGCTTGGATTATAACCAGCCCTTATACATAGCATTCATTGATTACGAAAAAGCATTTGACTCAGTTGAAACCTCGGCGGTTATGCAGGAATTGCGAAATCAGGTGGTAGACGAGCCGTACGTGAAAGTGCTGGAAGATATATATAGTGGCTGCACAGCAACCATAGTTCTGCATAACGAAAGTAACAAAATTCCCATAAAGAAAGGTGTTAGGCAAGGAGACACAATCTCCCCAGTACTATTCACAGCTTGGTTGGAGGAAGTATTCAGAGATTTGGAATGGGAGCAGTTAGGGATAAGGGTAGATGGAGAATACCTCAGTAATCTGCGATTTGCTGATGACATTGCCTTGCCAAGCAACTCGGGGTATGAACTGCAAATAATGATTGATGACCTAGACAGGAAATGTAGAAAGGTAGGCTTGAAAATCAATATGCAGAAGACTAAGGTAATGTTCAACAGCCTCGGGAAGGAACAGCAGTTTACATTAGGTAGCGAAATACTGGAAGTAGTAGGCGAATATGTCTACTGAGGACAGGTAGTAACCGCTGATCCGGACCACGAAAATGAAATAACAAGAATACGATTGGGATGGAGCGCATTTGGCAAGCACGCGCAGATTATGACTAGCAGCTTACCGGTATCGCTCAAGAGGAAAGTATACAACAGTTGCATCTTGCCTGTACTCACCTATGGGGCTGAAACGCGGAGGCTAACCAAGAGAGTTCTACGTAAGTTGAGGACAACCCAGAGGGCTGTGGAACGAAAAATGGTGGGGGTAACATTAAGAGATAGAAAGCGTGCAGGGTGGGTCAGAGAAATAACTCAATTTACCGACATTCTAGTAGAAATTAAGAAGAAGAAATGGACATGGCCAGGACATGTAGTGCGAAGAGAGGATAACCGATGGTCGCTGAGGGTAACAAACTGGATTCCAAGGGAAGGAAAGCGTAGCAGGGAGCGGCAGAAAGTTAGGTGGGCGGATGAGGTTAAGAAGTTCGCAGGGGTCAAGTGGAAGCAGCTAGCTCAGAACCGGATTAAGTGGAGAAATATGGGAGAGGCCTTCGCACTGCATTGGGTATAATCAGGCTAATGATGATGATGAGTGGAAAAGCTTTTGCGTTTCTGTACTTGCCGATTGCGTCACTCTACACCGTACCATTCCCAGCCAAATGGCATCGTTGAACGTACAAACCAGACACTGACGAACATGGTTGCGATCTATGTTGACTCTCAGCACAAGAACTGGAATAACGAGCTTCCCTTCACTACTTATGCCTATAACACCTCGGGGCATGAAACAACAGCTCATAGTCCATTTTTCCTTCTCCACGCCCGTCCGCCGCGACGTTCTCTCGACGCCATTCTGCCATTCTCTCTCAACACCGAGCGCTGAAGAGTGTCGTCGGGTCAACTGATTACGCACTCTGGCCTCGCAGAACCACTTTAAGCAGCGCTACGATTGTCAGCATCAGGATGTATGCTACCTTCCCGGTGATTTAGTATCGCTCTGGACACCTCTATGCAAGCGTGGTTTATTCCAAAAGCCATTGTCGCACTATACAGGCTGAGTTATTCTGCTCACACGCATAAATGACTTGAAATACGTAGTGTCTCACCAATGTTCTCAAGGTTGGCCCTCTCAGAAAACACAAGTTGTCCATATCGCAAGAATCAAGCGCTGGCACCCTCGGGAGTTTGAATGACAGTCCAAGGGTCTTCCTCTGCGAAGGGGAAAATGTTAGGCAGCGCCGAGGCGAGAACAAGGAAGAGCAAAAAGAGGCTCGCCGAAGGAAGGACGAGGAAAACGAAGCTCGCCAATGTTCAGTGAACGCACCAGCTAAAGTGGAGTCATCTCTAAATAAACTTAAAATTATCAAAGAATATTTGCGGTTCTTATGAAGACCCCACTATCGCTTCATGAGGTTGCAGGGACCAACACGGCAAGCGTAGCGAAAGTGCACATGTGCAGGCTTGAACTTCTGGAAACCCTTTTGACGAGAGTATATTGCATCCCTCACAACCGATGGCATTTTACAATCCCGTAAATAAATGAGGCAGTTGGTTTCTCACCATAAGGATTTAGCTCGGTAGTTCGGGACAGTTCTAGGTTATAAGCTTTTTCTAAAACCGGGAATATATAAAAATTATCTTGTATTAAAGCAATAGGCCCGTTTCGTAGATGTTAAGCGGGCTTCACTGCTATGCTTCATTCCCCAATAATGGCGCAATAGTAAATATTTGAAACGTCATTTTTTGGCCATAATTCGCGTGATTTATGCAGCAAAATATGTTCACACTGTTCCCTTAGCCACACATTACATGTGCCCGTGGAGCAGCAGCATGCACATTTAGCCCTTTATCTCCGTTTTTTTGCGGCAAGTTTGGTTTAGTTTGGTTTATGGAGTTTAACGTCTCAAGCAACTCAGGCTATGAGAGACGCCTTAGTGGAGGACTCCGGAAATTTCGACCACCTGGGTTCTTTAACGCTCACTGACTTCGCACAGCACACGGGTGTCTTGCTTTTCGCCTCCATCGAAAAGCTGCCGCCGAGGCCGGTATTCGATCCCGCGTCCTTGGGAACAGTAGTAGAGCTCCGTAACCACTGCGCCACCCGCGGGGGGCGGTAAGTGTAGCCATAGTTAGGGCGTCATGCAATGCTGGAAAGACAACTTAATGAATTATAAAAGGGGTCTATTGCGCGGGTGTAGCTGGTATTTCCCTTGTCGCTAAGCGAATATCTAAAAGAACGATGGAATTATTATAGGAGCGAAATTTCTAGTTGTGGGAAGTTAGTATTAAATAATACAGCTCTTACAATGAGTATAACAAAACAGCTGCGAAAGGAAATTAATGTTCGAGAAAAAAAAATTGTTTTTTTTTATTTTAATGTCAACTTAGAAATGAGGTTATCATTAATGCCTGCTTCTCTGAAATACCATGTCACATAGCTCATATTTTATGTCGTTACTGAAGCCGAAAATGACTAGAAATATAATATATAAGTTTTCATTCTTAGCAATACGTTAATAGGATGTTAATATGCCTAAGCAGACCCTGAACCATAAAATAAGGTTGGTAGGGGAGCTTTCTTCAGACGCACTCATTACAAAGCAAAATGCGGATGATTTTTCTGATGCCACCTCGCTTTTTTTTGGTGTGTGCCAGGCCAGTTATCAATAATGCAAACTGATGATGTGAAAAAATTTAAATTTAAAGTACGAAGGTCTGTAAATTGTCTGTAACAAAGATAATTTGAATTGTAGAGATGGGCGTAGCGCAGGTTAAAAGAACTGATATACTAGTAGCAGCTTGATGGTACATTCTTATTGATCTCACACGTTGTTCTTGAGCCATTTATGAATTTTAAACATTTCTTCAGCTCAACATTTCTTCTGTCCTTAGATTTCATCTACTAGCCACGTTCCGTAAATGTTCACATTTGACGGGAGAGCCTTCTCCTTCCTCCCACGAAAGCGAAAGTAGTTAAACGCATGTTCTTCCCTACAGTTTAGTAATAAGACATTCATTTGATATCAAAGTGCCCCTGAGGCTATTCGAAAAAAAAAATACATTTTCATCAAATGAAGAAACATGTTCTGTTTACAACAACGTGCCCCAGACAGTAACTGTGGGAACGTTTCTGCGTTCTGGCATTTTCTACATTCTGTTTCATGTGCAGCAACATGATATCCTGCTACCGGACTACAACTATTCGCCTGGTGCGCATGTGCCTTTGTATGTTGTTATGACCAGGCATATGGAATAAATGTTAATGGTCGCGCGCTCACCCAACGCTCGGCAGCATTCCCGTGAAAAAGGCCCAACACAGCAGAGCGTTCAGCTATGTACGTGACAGGTGACAACGGGTTGGCATTAATCGGATTTCAAGGACACATCGCCTTCCTCGTCCTTCCGCTCGCAGCCTCACTTCCATATGACTACCACCGTGAATTCATCGCAGCCTACACGTAAGGTGAGCTTAGGACATCCCTGAGGAACATTAGTATATAAGACCGGCGCCTTTACACCGCAAGGCGTGGCTCCGTAACGAACTCGTAGCTCTGGCAGTGCGGTTTCGTGATTATAAAATCTTGCTTCCACGCTCTTCTTAAGACAGACATATCTCCCTTATTTTCTTTAAAGGCCTCTACATAATTTTTACTGTAGAAGTTAAACAAAGATTTCTCATATTCCCTGAAACACAAACCCTCTTGGAGTTCAATCCACTTCAAAGGGGTGCTAAGGTGTTGTAGCGCCATTTTCGCGCTATTTTATTCCAAAAAAATAAATGAGATATAAATAGGTCGCTCTTGAGAGACAAACTCCGCAGGTGATTGCCACTCGTGGTTTGTGTCACAAAATTAGCTGGTTAATCAAAGCATGCGTGTCGTTAGGTGAGCGCTTGGCATAGTCGTTCACTAACTGGTGGACTAGGTGCATGCAGTTGTAAGGCCCGTTTACACTATCGATTAGAAGGATAGGCTTCTGACATTGCTAGATGAGTCTGCTGGAGGCCTAACATGAACGAAGAAAACATTCTACACTTATTAGAGTCTCGAAATACAATACGTCGCTGATGTCGTGAAGTGATGTGGACTGGCACGTGCAAGTAAGGTATGAGCTGATCGCGTTAGTGGGTTCGCGGATTCCATGACGTGTTATATGCGTCATGAAAAGCAAAATGTGCCAGCCTTTTGCTGCCCACCTTAGCTCGTTCCTTGCTTCAGTACTCGCAGGGTATGAAGGTAGACCGTGTAAGTTTCGCAACCAAGAAGTCCATGACAAAGACGAATATGAAACCTGTAGATAATATAATCGATTACAAACACGCAACATATAAGTAGGCCGGTGAAGGAACGCCAACGAGGAATTCACCGCATGCTGCTTAGCTCGCAGAGGCTCGAAACGTAACCGCCGTCGCCGTAGAGGTATTTGCAACAACAATGTTTTTAAACATTTCCTTTTAATGTAGCAGAGTAAATCATGTAAAACTAAGGTCCATGCGCCAACCTGTCGGAAACAATACCTCAAGTGAATTTATGTAGCTAATGCTAATAGGGGGAAGACTGTGCAGAATGCCACGCACTCCCAGAAAGGAATTTAAATACTGGCTTGCTCACGTTATTAGTTAAACTTCAAAGCGACGCATTCAGACGCATTTCGACCAGTGCATGCCAACAAGTGCCGCGACCGTGCGAGAAGCATTGCATGATACAAGGTTTGCCGCAAACAACCCAAAGACGTGCGCCTACTTCTGCCGCACTTAAATCTACGTTCGTGTTGTGCGCCGCTTTCAAATAGAAGAAAGAAGAGCTGACAACACATTTCCATCCTCCGGATGACAATAAAACGCCGACACCGCTGAACTGCTACCTTCCCGCACGGAAGCCCATCGCGTGCTAGAATCTTCCGCCAATATAAGGGCCATTGGTAGCAGAACTTGTATAACGCCCATGAGGACCGACTGTGTGAGGAATGAGGGGTTTTGCACCGCCCCGCCGTCCTGAGAACTAAGTACTAGCGATAAAAAAATGGAAACAGAAAACGACGTCATAGAGAAGCATGCTTGGCATAGATTTTGAATCTTTTCTCTCGTAGACAGGAAAGACAAGGCAAACGACGACGAAGACTGGGCGATGGTCGGCTAAGTCGGCAAAAAATTGACCCCGTAACTACTGGGGAAATTTAGTTTGACCGAAAATGTGACAGCTAATTTAAGGCAACTGATGGGGCTGAACATGGTCTATTCTTAGGCGACTTCTCCAAGAATTGTTCAGTCTCCGTCATCATTGGCATTGGCTTTCTGTGCCAGGCATGAGAAACGTCCAGCTTTACACCGCTAATATGTCCACCCTAATTTTTCTGGCATACACATGCCTGATAAGTGACATATGCGCCGTAGTGCTTGCACTCCACGAAAAAACAAAAAGACAGAATGGGGTATAAGAGAAGCAACACCAGTTTATTATGTCAGCTTTCGGAGCATGAACATGGGCAGTAAATGGAAAAGAAGGCCTTAAAATAAGATAGAATATACAGCGAAAATGTTAGCACGAAGTAGTATGTCGTAGCAACAGCACGGCCAAGCTTGAAGATGAAAATGCACATAACAAAGCGAGTACTGGTAACACGTATTTTTTGTTGTGTATATGTTATTACGAGATATATTGTGTGCAGTTATGTGCCCGCAGACTCGTGGCATGCAAGTGAAGGACAGCCCGCATGGAAATGAACGTGTGGGAGTCTCTACAATTATTACATCAAAGAATAATGTTTTCGGTGAAATGATCTGTTTACAAATAGCAGTCATCTTGCAGACGATTCCCATCAACCCAAATATTCCGCAACTAAAATATATGTATGCCCCAAAACAACCTTTTAATAAAACCAGCGATAAAACGTCGGACATCTGAAGAGACTGAAGTTGTGTACCTGTGTACCTGTGTGCCTTTCCATGAGCGGCCACGTAACAAAATAAGGCCTTTCTTTGCCTCGCAAAGCAGTGAAGCCTAACTCGCGTGAAAATGAAAAATGGTTTATCATATGCAGCAGTGTTGTGCACTGTCAAGAATGTTCTACGTTCAAGGATGGACCAAAGAATTTATTTATTTATTTACGACTACCCTCAAGGCCAGGGGCATTTCAGAGGGGAGTGGTTACAAAAATAATAGAACAGAGGTTAAAGAACAAAAATGAAAAAAGACAAGCGTCATGTCCCTGGTTATACATTTTTAGCTGCTATAGTAAGAATATAGCTGTAAGTGTAAGGCAAAAATAACATTGGTGATTGTAACAGCAATGACAACAATTGTTAAGGGCCTGAGTATACAATGTTAGCTAAGTTGGCACGAAATCGCTGGCTGTCTTTAATGCTGGCTGTCGATCAGGGAAGGTGATTCCAATCTGCTGATGTGCGGGGAATAAACGACTGCGAACAAGCTTTGGTTTTGTATGAGGTGATTCCGACTTTATGTGCATGATCAAGCCGGGATGAGATGAAATATGCACAGAAATTAGTTCATCTCGTAGAATGGGGCAATTGTAGAAGAGTTTATGAAATAAGCATAGCCGTGAGAATTTTCGACGGGAGGCTAAAGTAGGTAGATTTAGCATGTTTTTCATGAAGGTGACACTAGCTGTACGATTGTAGTTAAGAAGGATGCACCGGGCAGAGTTGTTTTGCACTAGCTCAAGTGAATTAGTTAAGTTAGTGGAGTTTGGGTCCCAAATTGCTGATGTGTATTCGAGTTTAGTGCGGACAAGCGTTTTATACAGCGTTAGTTTTAATGAAGTAGGAGCGGCGGAGAAGTTGCGGCGCAGGTAGCCTAACATGCTGTTAGCGTTGTTAATTAAGGTGGTAATGTGGAGTGACCAAGTGAGAGAAGTTATATGGACGCCAAGATATCGATATGATGTGACAGCCTCGAGTGCAGTGTTATTCAGATGATATGTATTAGTAGCAGGTGATGTGCGGGAAACACGTAAAACTTTGCATTTTGAAGAAGTTAGTTGCATTAGTTATAATTTACACCACGCGGATATGGAAGTGAGATCGTCTTGTAGAGCACAGAAATCGTTAATGTCGTTAATTTCCCGAAAAATAACACAGTCATCAGCAAAAAGGTGAATGTTAGAAGATACACAATTAGGATAGTCGTCGATATAAATTAGAAAGAGGAGAGGGCCTAAAACCGAACCCTGGGGTACGCCAGATTCGACGGGACGTAATGGGGAAGATGTATTGCTAGTAGATACGAACTGAGAGCGGTTACAAAGAAAATATTCAAGCCAGGAAAAAAGATTTGGATCGAGGTTAAGTTTACTTAGCTTGAGGAGTAGTAGTTTATGGGATGGATGGACTAAACTTTAATGTCCAACAGATAAGGTGATCTACCCACCCCCCGACACGCAGGTCAAGGGGCGGGTGCCGCCGCCTCAGAGGCAGGGCGGGAGGTCTTCGGTCCCAGCAGCCTCTTCAGCCAGTTGGACGAATAGGAGCTGGAGCTCAGGGTCCGAGCTGCGCAGCAGGGTCTCCCAGGTGTCTCTACAGCTTATATTGTTCGTCCTCCTGGGAGAATACGGGCATTCCCATATTATGTGGTCGAGGGTCCCTCTCGCCCCACAAAGATTGCACTTGTCACTCCTAGTCTCAGGAAACATATGGTTCGCCATAACCGGGTGCGGATATGTATAAGTTTGCAGACGCCTCCACGCCACTGCTTGTCTGCTGTTTAATTTCGGGTCTAGTGGTGGTACCAGTCTACGATCCAATCTGTAGTGCTGCGTGATCTCCCCATATTTTAGCAAGCGCTCTCCGCTTCCTCGGTCATCAAGTGGCCCTGTAGCGGCTCTGCGGTAGAGATCTCGAGCCAGCTTGTGGGCCGCGTCGTTGCCGGGGACGGCTTCGTGCGCAGGAGTCCAAATTATTTGAATTTTCCTATCCAACTTTTTCTGGCCTAGGATTCTGGTTGCTAAGGGCGAGATCCTGCCCTTGCTAAAATTTTGTATGGCAGTTTTGCTGTCACTGATGACAAACTTCGCTTCCGTTCCGACGCAAGCTAACACGATCGCAGTTTCCTCGGCTATTTCTATGCTCCGCCCACGCAAAGTGGCAGCTGTCACGGGATTGCTCCGGCCGCTGACGACCGTTGCTACCGTGAAACTGCCACCACCTCCCGCCGCGTCTACATAGGCCACTTCAGGTTCCGAAATTTCGCCGAATCTAATTTCTAAAGCTTCGGCTCGTTTTTTCCTCCTGTCTTTGTTATATTCCGGGTGCATGTTTTTTGGCAGCGGGGGAATCACCAAATTTTGTCTGACTTCTCTATCTACCTCCACCTTGACCGTGGGACCCCTATCCGGATTTATTCCAACTTTCGTCAAAATGAATCTTCCTTTCTTCGTGGTGCTAAATCTCTCAATTTGAGAGGTTCGCACCGCTTCCGCCAGTTCTGCCCATGTGTTGTGTACCCCTAGAGCCATCACTCTCTCTGTGGATGTGCATATGGGCAGTCCCAGGGCTCTTTTTACGCATTTTCTCATTAGTGACTCAATTTTTTCTTTTTCCACCGCTTTCAAATCTAGATACGGCGTTGCGTAGCTCACTCGGCTGAAGATGTAGGCCTGTATCAGTTTCATCGAATTTTTTTCCTTTAACCCTCGGCCTCTGTTGGCCACCCGCCTAATTAGGCTCAGGGTCTGCATCGCGTGATTCTCCAGCCTCTTGATGGTATCGCCATTATGTCCTTGTGACTGGAGAATCAAGCCCAAGATTCTGATTTGCTCGACTATTGGTACCTCGTTACCCGCCACTTTAATTTTGATCTCCGATTGTGCCTTGCACCTTAAGTGCTTCGGATTGTATATAAACAATTCTGATTTCTGCGGCGAGCACGCTAGGCCTCTCTCTGCCGCGTAATCGACTATAATGTCGGTGGCGGCTTGGAGCAGGTTTTCGACGCACGAATCACTTCCCCGGTTGACCCAAAGGGTGATATCATCCGCATATATACTAAATTTTAATCCTTTGAGCTTTGCCAATTGCTCGGGGAGTTCCCTCATAGCCACATTGAAGAGTAGGGGGGACAGCACTGATCCCTGGGGCGTACCCTTACTCCCTAGCTCTATCGCGGGGATTCCAGCGTCTAGAACTTCATGCAGGCCGTTCTACCCATCAGAAAGTCCCTGATGTACCGATATGTCCTGGTACCTACATTAATCTTGTTCAGCCCTTCCAGGACCGCCTCATGTTTTACGTTGTCGAAAGCCTTCGTGAGGTCGAGCCCCAAAATTGCTTTCGCATCTTTAGACTTTGAGTCTATTATGTCACGTTTGATTTGGAGCATGACGTCCTGCGTACACAAGTGAGGACGGAACCCGACCATCTCATGTGGCCACAGATCACCCTGCTCCATGAAACTCATCAGTCTGGTCTATACGACGTGCTCCATCAATTTCCCCACGCGTGAGGTTAAGGAAATTGGTCGTAAATTTGCTAGTTGAGGAGGCTTCCCTGGTTTCGGTATTAAAATAATGCTTGCCGTCTTCCACTGTTGTGGGAGCTCGCCTTTTTCCCAACATTCCTGCACATACTCCGTTAGATACCTAATGGAGTCATCATCTAGGTTCCTGAGCATTTTGTTCGTTACTCCGTCAGGGCCTGGAGCCGACTTCGTTTTAAGTCTTACAATCTCCGCCCTCACTTCCGCTTCTGTGATGGGAGCGTCCAGCGCCTCGTTAGGCGCTCCACCATAGTCAGGAAGTGGGGTTCGTGAAGTTTCCCCCACATACGTCTCAATTAATTTGTTCATGAAATCATCATCGCTCCCTTCGAAAGCGTGCCTCACTTTTGCCAATCTTATACCAGATTGCGTCTTCGAGTTGTCTGGGTCCAACAAGTGCCGGAGGAAGCCCCACGTCTTGGAGAGGTTCATGCTCCCCTCCATTTCGTCACACTTGTTGTCCCAATTTTGTTCGCATAATTTGAAAGTATAGTCTTCGATTTCCTTATTATGTCGCGCAATCCTTCTTCTGAGGTTGCGGTTCCATTTCTGCTTTTTGAGACGACGCTCCATGCTCTGCTTAGCTTCCCACATATGCAGAAGACGGCTGTCCGCAATCTCCGGGGCGTTATAACCTTCGAGCAATTTTGTTGCCTCTCTAACGTCCGATTTGAGCGCCGTCGCCCATTCCTCGATGCTTCTGATGGGCTCTAGTTTCTGAGCCTTCCTGATATCTCTAAATTCATCCCACTCAACGACGAACAGCGCGCGAGCCCGGCGTGTTTTAACGCCTTTCCTCAGTGTGGAGACAATTATGTAGTGGTCGCTGCCAAAATTTTGATCCGAATTATGCCATTCTAGACCATTTACGTTTTTCGAGAGTGTTAGGTCTGGAGATGTATCCTTACTGACGCTATTGCCCACCCTCGTTGGGCTCTCGGAGTCCGTGTGCAAAGTGAGCCATAGGTCATGCGTATCCTCCCACAGCTGTCTACCTTTTGGGCCTGGGTGCGGGTACCCCCATTCCTGGTGATGTGCATTAAAGTCCCCCACTATCAACAGTGGCTGGTTGTTTGAAATTTTGAGGGCCTTGCGAAGCAGAGCTCTGAACCTCACCTTCATTTGCCTGGGTGAGCTGTATAAATTTAGAATGAATAGACTAGGGTCTTTCTGTTTTCCGGTTAAAACTTCTACAAACACGTTCTCGATCTTTCTCGACTCTAGATCGTGTTCAATGGCTGCAATGTTTCTTTTGACGAGTGTTGTGACCGAGGATTTCTCTCCCCTGCCACTATGAAATGCCTGATATCCCGACAATTTTGCGGGCCCCCCGGTTTCTTGGAGAGCAATTGCCAATGGAGTCTCATCTAATAGCAAAAGTTACTGTTGTAGAATCGGCCGCTTGCGCCGGAAGCCGCGACAGTTCCACTGCCAGATTTGATTTTCATTTGCGCGCCTGGTCATTTTGCAGTTGCGAGACGACCTGTTCTATATTTTGTTGCCACCCGTTTATGGCGGCCATCTCATTCCTCAACCTTTGGCATTCCTCGGCCTGTTTCTGAACTGCCCCGAGGACAGCTTGAATTTTGATGTTGATATGATTCATAAATTCACTCATCTTGGCATCTAATCTTTCCAAATTTTCCATCCTTTTCTCCATAGCCTGAATAGGGTCGGTGTCTTGAATTCTGCGTTTCACCGGCGGTGGGAGGGACGGCTCTGTGACCATCTTATCCTGTCCCTGTGGCTGTTGACGTGCCGCTTGGGAGGTTGTTGCGGAGGAGGTGTTGCCTGCCTCTGTGATTTCTTTAAGTTTTGGATCTCGGACCGCTGTGATTCGACTATCCCCGTTAAGTTATCGATCATTTGCTTTAATTTCTCAATTTCCTCGCCTCGTATACCCCTGTGATTATTTTCCTGGGAGACCTTGCCCGCAAAACTCACACCCTTACGTTCCTTGCTCCTACCTCGTCTCCATGCGTTGGCAGTATCCCTTGAGCTTGAGCGTCCCCTGGACTGGCTCCTGGCACAAGAATCGGAGCGGTCTCTGGGCGGCGGCGGTGGTCTGCCTTGTTTCGTTTCCAGAATCGGGAAAGAGTCCTCGCGGAATTCGAAGTCTTCTTTTACTTTCGGCTCGCTTTTCCGACTCTGATGTCCCCCACCAGTCGTCGCTGCATGTTCCATCTTCTCCCAATGTCGTTTCTTCACTTCGTAGGGAGTGCGGAAAAGTTCTCGACACTTGGGGTGTCCTAGTGCATGGCCTTTGCCGCAGAGCTGGCATATTGGTTCACATTTCTGTTCTCTTGACGGGTTCTCGAGGCCGCAGCCACGGCACTTGACGTTCGTCGGATCCGGGCACACGTCCTCGCGATGACCGAGTCGGCCACAGGCGACGCATACTTCGTATTTTTTGCGGTACAGCTGGCACCTGTGCGGCGTCCCGTTGAGATAAATCCATCATGGCACTTCTTTCTCCTTGAAGAGAATGAAGATCGACTTGGAATCTTTGCCCAGCCTGCGGACGCCTCGAATCTCGGGGTTGTCCTTGCGATCTAGGCGGTATAGAATTTCTTCGACAGAATATCCGAGCGGAACCCCGTGGATGACTCTCTTGCCGCAATGCTCGGGGGTGGCCACGTAGGTAGAAGTGTCCACTTTTTCACCGTCGAAGATGAGGTGTTTCACGCTCACGTACTTCAGCTTCCTCTCCGTACTTGTAGTGATGACCAGAACGGAGTGCTGCTTCATATTTGGAATTATTATATCTTCCTTCTCTTCGCGTGGATTGATCCCCGCCGACATTTTGATGATGTCAGTGAGATGTGCTGTTCCATATTTGGTAAGCCTAAGTACGCCTCCACGAGGTCGGAGAACAATTTTCTCTTCGCCATCTGGAATGCGCGTCTGCTGACGCTCGATCGACTTGGCCACCATTTTCCTGCGTGCTTGCTTTTCCTGGGCTCGCTGTTTCGCAGTCTTCTGCCCGCTCTTCTCTAGCGGCACGTACCTTCCTCCTTCGCTCGTGAACCATTGTCCTGGTTCCGAAAATTCCTCCGGTGTAATCGTGGTTCCTTCCAAAATATCCATGATTCACAGCTTTCGCACGACCACGAGCGGCAAACGATCCCCCGGTAGGGACGCCGTGGGCCCGGTCGGCCGTTTTAGGCTTAGCGCCGTTAAGCTCAACTCAGCTACGTGCTGCGTCGAACAAACAAAGTCAAAAAATGGCAAAATAAAGTCCCACTTGCCGAAAAAATGGTATCCTCGTGGTCCTCTTCCCTTCTGCCGTCGATTGAGCACAAAAGCCAGGAAAGCAAGATCGACAGGCTGCCGAAAAAGCCAAAATTCGCGGAGCCCATGTGAAGCGCGTCCGCCTGCTTCGGCTCTCCACAACTCTCTCCCTAGTTTATGGGGTGTACTTTTTCAAACGCCTTTGCGAAGTCGAGAAAGACGCAGTCGGCTAATGAGCGGCGATCGAGGATGGAATGAAGTTTATGTGTGAATGATAGTAACTGTGTTTCGCAAGACAACCGCTTACGGAAACCGTGTTGTGTATTAGTAAAAAATGAATTGGAATCCAGAAAGTTTGCAATGCCTGAATATAATATGTGTTCTAAAACTTTACATGGAATGCTTGTTAAGGAGATGGGGCGGTAATTCAGGGGTGAATTCTTATTACCTGATTTATAGATGGGGATTACCTTCCCGACCGTCCAGTCAGCAGGTAGGGCACCAGTGTGGAGGGACTGCTGAAATATCTTAGACAGTAATAATGAACAGTACGTTTTAGTACCCTTTAGAAATTTTGAATTGATGAAGTCACTGCCTGGGCTAGAACATATTTTTAGGGAGTCGATTATCTTCTCAGTACCCCGGGGTTCGATTATTATTGGATCCATAGTTAGGTAATTATAGTTTTTAGTTTGCGGAAATGTGGTGTAGGTATACCCTGAACGAAATTACTGCAGAAGGCGGAGTTCAAAACTGTTGCGCATACTTCATCCGGGATGGAAAGGCCGCTAGCGTCTAATAAAGAAATGGTGTTATTATCGGTTGGATTAACCACCCTCCAAAACCTTTTTGGGTCCGTGGTAAGAATGTTGGGAAGCGTATTATGAAGAAAATTGTGCCTCGCGTTCTTAAGTGCAGATACGTAAGCATTGTTAGCCCCGTAATACGCCTCCCATTTTTCTTGACTGCCAGACCTTTTGGCAATTCGGTAGAAGCGCTTTTTCCTTTTGACAGCCGTTTTAAGTATGAGTTATACCACGGAGCTTTTGAGTGGGAAGATATAGACCGTAACGGAATATAAGTATTTGTCAAGTCATTGATTTTAGTAAGAAAGAGATTCCAGTTAGTTTCAACAGAGCGGTTACCAAAACCCACGGAAAAAAAGTCAAGAAATTCAGCGAGTTCCGCGTTAATAGCCGGAAAATTAGCCTTTTTATAGTCACTTATCTGTTTGGTGATTTTGCGAGCGGGTGAAGTATGTACGAAAATGTCAAACGAGAGCGATAAGTGGTCACTAAGTCCAGGCAGGTACGTAATTTTTGAAGCAATATCGGGATATGTGGTCACTATTAAATCAAGGGTGTTGGCGGTAGTGTTGGTAATTCTTGTCGGTTGAGATGCTAGTTGGGAAAATGAAAAAGTGGAACAAAGGTTTATGAAGTCGGTGCTTATACTTGAAATTGGACTCCGAACAGGGGCTTCAGAGGACCAAGATATGTTGGGAAAGTTGAAGTCACCCAGTAAGAAAATAGGCGCCGTTGGGTGACGAGTAGAAACTGCATTTATTGCATCGTGTAAGTCATCGATGAAGTTAATAGAATGACCGGGAGGGCGATAGCATACACCGAAAATGAGCTTTAAGTGTCCAAGTTCTATGCATGCCCAGACAATCTCGAGGTTTGTAATGGTGTTCAGTGCGTATGACCGGATTATTTTAGAAACAGCAAGTAATACGCCACCTCCCTGACGTGATGTGCGGTCGCAGCGATAGAACGAGTAGAGGGATGAGTCGTTAAAGATTTCTGTGTTACGTATATTAGAATGAAGCCAGGTTTCGGTGAGCGCAATAACATCTGGGTTACAAGTGTCAGCTACAGAATTAAATATGTCACGCTTGTTGACAATGCTTGTCACGTTAGCTAGTAGGATATATATTCGTGGTTTAGATGGCTGTCCACGTCCCCTCACGTGATGCTATGGGACGTCATCGGAATGTTCGGCATGTACTGTGGCTCGCCGAGGTGTGTGTTCATGTGATGATTCAACTGGCAAGTTGTTTATCAGTTTGATGTTGTGGGTGATGTGGTCACATATGTAGCATTTGTTGTTAACATAAAGTTTGTTGTGACGCAATTGGAACTTAGGTGATAGCGGCAGGCTTTTAGCGAAATCAGTAAGCTGCTGGCGCGCTTTGCGGGTGGCGGGCGAAAAATCTTCCGACCGGTATTGTCTCTAGACCCAATTCAATCAATAGCAACTTCTAAAAGGCATTCACACGCACCAAATATAAGCAAGAAGCGGTTCTCATGAAATTCTAATGCCTCCAGCCATCAACACCCGTGCATTATCGCAAAGTTTCCACCCCTATATGGCACGGTTTTCCACAAGGCCATTAAATCTAACGAAATGTGTTTCAGGTCTTTTTCTGAATGGACATCTCATAAAACATAGTACATGTAGGCCCGGGTGCCGAACATGAAGCTCGCTGCTTCCTACTAGTTGAAATATTAAGGAAAAAACCTATCTTCAGGGGAACACACTTTCAACCAGAGCTGCAGTGTCTTGACCTATGTTCATATGAAAAACAGTCTAAATCATGTATAACCCTTTCGGGATGAAAGTGAAGTCCCAGGGCAATCCGTGGTTATAGCAGCTGCAAAGACAACCACAGTGTCTATTACTTCTGAGCTTCAACCAGTGCAGCAAATGATGATGATTAATGTGCGCGTATAACATTTAGTATTTCGAGCAAGGTCCTCTGGCGGCAACGGTGTGTGGATGGCTGAAGTTTCGCGATGCACACTCGAGGCAGCTGGTGCTTCTTTCGAAGCAAGGTATGTTCGAGGTGGTAGAACAGCAGCCATTACAGGAGGCTGCAAGATGAGTTAGTAACAATTTAGAAAAATGCGCGCCACAATGCATAACATTTCAGGTTAAATCCGAGTAGACACAATGACCGAGCCTTGCTGCTACTAGTATATCTCATGTGTAGTACGCATTCGTCACGATGATAATAATGATCTCTGTAAGCTCATGAAGAAGGGCAATAAAACGAAAGTGGATATTTAAAAAAAACTCTGATGAACTCTTCTATTACTTTTCGTGGTTGACAATTCACTTAGAACACTTGTGCTGATCTAATGCTCTATTCCAGCACTATAATAAAAAAGTGCTGTAATGTGCCAGAGGGGCAAGGGTAATCTATCAATGTATTATGAAACACAACAAAAAAGAGAACAGAGGAACGCCAGCAAGGAATTCAAAGCATGCTGCTGGGCTCACAGACGGGCGACATGTCAGCGCGATCTCCGCAGCGTCATTTATAAACAACACTTCTGAACATATTCGTTTAATGCAGGCACGCAAATCACTTAAGCATATATGTTCCACGCGCCTAACCGTCAATAAAAACCACTAGAGCGAATTCCTGCATTTAATGCCTGTTAATGCGACGCAGTAACCGAAATGTGCAGCAAAGCTAACCGCAGGAAGGCTGTGCAGAACGCCACGCGCGCCCACAAAGGAATTTAAATGCTCGCTTGCACACATTCTGAGTTAAAATTCCAAAGCCACGCATTCAGATGCCGTTAGATTAGTGCATGCCGCCACCTGCTGCGATAGAGCGTCTCTCCAGAGGAGGACTGCCGTCCGAGAAGGTTTGTAAAATATGTTTTACCTCAACCAACACAACGACGTGCGCCTGCGCCTGACATATTATAAACTAAGTTCATGTTGTGCGCCACTTACACTGGCAAAACGAAGACGTGACGATACATTTTCTTCCTTCGTGTGACAATACAACGAAGACATCGCTGAACCACAAGAGCAAGAAAGGCCATTCAAAAATGATGGTGAAAAATAATTACTCTACAATACCTATGTCGCGCTTTTTTTAAGAAATCAAAAAGCCAAATTTCATCAACATAAGAACGTGATTTTTTTTACTTTGTAGTTTCAATATTTATAAGTCATTTAGCGATGTCCGTACAAGAGATTGGTTTCGCTAGCAGCGGCTTTTTGTCCCCATTTTGTTCCATCTAACGTGACCAGGGAATGGGCCTTGTGAATGGTTTCTGGAAACCAAGAAGCGTCCAAACTGGGGAATGGCTAGGAACTCACTCGATTCCAAAGCAGAGCAAGGAGACATTGATACTTTCAAGTCAACGGAAGCCGAAGGAGACATCATTTCTTCTAAGTCATCGGCACGCATGTATATGATCAAGCCAAGTGACGTTCACACAGCCTCTAAAGGATGCGGAGCAGCCTGCATAAACAGCAGAAGGTGAATCAAGGCTACCGTCATGTTACCGCTTCCATGCCCCGTCGAGTGAGTGGCACTGTCAGTTTGTACAGACGAGCCAGCATATAGAAGTCTGCTATGTATTGTTTCACTGTATATTTACTTGCTTTTCTTTCTAGTTAAATATTTTCAGTAGAAACGGACCTCTACACTGAGTTTTCTTCCTTACATGCATTTACTTCAAAAGGGACTACAACCTTGCCAAAGTGAGTCGGTCGGGAAGGACCTTACAGCAATAACAAATCATCAAGTTCACCCTTTATCCATACGGAAAAAAAGCACTGCTCTGTTAAGCAAATCATATTTTTTCAAGTACAAAGCTGCTGTAAAAATTCGCCGAGTGCACTGCAAATATGCTGAAGCTTTTTGCAACATTTTTTTGTAATGATTTTAAAATCTGTAATTGTTGCTACACAGAGATATATCTTCCGAAATTTTAGGTGTCGTATGGCGTGATTTAGTTTCAGATGTGCCCATCGCAGAGGCGACGAAAATGATTATATCGCGACACGAGCGTAATATACGTGAGTGCATATAGTAAAATACTCACTGAAAATACGAAATGTCAGCTTGTTCACATAAGTAGGTACCACAGCGAAGAAAACGAATGAAAATATGCAAAACAAAATTTGCTTTTATTTATATTTTTCATACTGCATAGTTCGTAAATTGCGACTAATTCTGCAGTGCGCCTTCAGCGCAGCTGTCAAGTTCATTTTTTCCTGTGAGTTGTCGTTTTAGTTGAAAGCTTTGACGAAGACACAATATACATACCTTTATTTATTTATTTAAATACGCTTAAGTACCGTAGGCATTACGGATGGGAGTGGGCGGAAATACACGGTATAGCAGCGGATAGCAAGAAATAGCAAGAAAAGATCTTAGGCTTTAAGCGGCAAGAAAAACATCTAAACACACTTTTTAAGACAACATATATACAGTCAAAACAAAGTAAAGTAAAGTAAGGAAGCGTTAAGCATAAAGATACAGAGGACCTGGGTACAAATTATTAAAAATTGCTTAGTCTGGCATGAAGGGGTGCCTTCTTTGCGGGGATGATCAATGCGCTCTTACATATATGTAGGGGTAGTTTGTAAGCGTTAAATTGCTTAGTGGATCTTTTGAAACATGCATTGGCGAGGACTGCGTCAGCGCTGAGAAAGCAGTGACAATGAGATTCTGGTTTTCGTAATGGTAACGCTAGAATTACGATGATAATTTGAAAGTATGAAGATATGACAGCCAGATTTTTACAGACTCAGGCTAGGATAAGACTCAAGGCCTCGGTCCCAGAATAAAGCCACAGATTTTAGTTGAGGTGGACAAACAAAAAGGAGGGTGGCAAAATGTATGGGGGAAAGAGAAAGATACAAGGTTCTCAATGCGGATTTTCAGATATAGCAAGAAGAGATAAGAATGCCTTCCTGAACATACAGTGCCAAACAGTTGAGGACAACAGCCAATTGAGGAACACAAGAAAACTGTATAAGACAATCAAATATATTGAGGAAAGCTTCTGAGCTAAGCTGGGCGTGACAAAGGACAAACGAGGCAGGGATCTCACTGAAGCGTCAGAGATAAACAGGAGATGACGAGAATACACAGAAGACCTGTACAACAAAGGACCCGGTTGTGCAAACCCAACATAACATGGTTGTGATCAATGATCTCGAGCCGGGCATCATGAAGACTGAATTGAATGGGCCTTAGCCTCCCTTGCTAAGAACAAAGCTAGCGGAACTGATGGCACTCAAGCTGAGTTGCTTTAAAAACTTAAAGATGACGCTGTTAACCTTCTGTATACCTTATGTCAGCAAATTTGGACAACCCTCAAGCGGCCACGGGATTGGAGGAGGTCAGTTTACATATCCATTCCAAAGAAAGACAGTGCCAAAGATTGTTCCAACTACCACACGATCGCGCTTATTTCGCATGCTAGCAAGGTGATGTTGAAATTCCTTCCAGGTAGGCTGCAGCAGTATGTAGATCGGGAGCTTCCGGACGTGCAAGCTGGGTTTCGCAAGGGCAGAGGAACTAGAGACCAGATTGCCAACCTTCGCTGGATCATGGAAAAAGCAAGAGAGTTCCAGAAACCCATCTACTTCAGCTTTATTGATTATGCGAAAGCGTTTGACTGCATAGATCACAGCAGATTGTGGCAAGCTCTCCAAGAGATGGGAGTTCCAATTCACCTCATCTGTCTCCTCAGAAACCTGTAGAAGGGCAAGAGGCCACAGTCAGAAGTGGACACGGTCTTACTGATTGGTTTCCGATTGAGAAAGGAGTGAGACAAGGCTGCATACTGTCGCCCTGCCTAATTAACCTATATGCTGAGTACATCTTGAGAAAGGCCGGTCAGGACGAGTCTTCAGCTGGAGTGAAGATTGCTGGGAAACGTATCAACAACCTTAGATATGCAGATGATACCACTTTAAAGGCAAAACATGAAGTGGGACACAAGACATTTCTGATGTGCGTGCAAGAAGAGAGGGAGAAGTTTGGGCTTAAACTGAACATTAAAAAACAAAAACAAAAATTATGGCGTCTTGCCCTATCAAGTCCTGGAGCATCAAGGGACAAGAAGTGGAAGCTGTGACAGATTTTCTCTTCTTGGGCTCCAAGATTACCTCGGAACGAGATTGCAGCCATGAAATTAGGAGACGCCTGCTTCTGGGAAAGAGAGCCATGGCTAGCCTCGACCGCCTACTAAAGAGCAGAGACATTGCACTGCCAACCGAAATCTGTATAATTGGTGCTATGGTCTTTCCAGTTGTTATGTATGGATGCCAGAGTTGGAGTGTGAAGAAGGCTGACCGCCGAAGTATTGACGCCTTCGAATTGTGGTGCTGACGGAGACTCTTGAGAGTGCACAAGATTGCTGAATTGGGCGAGTTGGTGCATTTGCGTTTTAGGAAACGTAGCGCAAAGAAGACAAGGGACGTGTGTGTATCCCTCATTTTGTCCTTGTATTCTTTGCGCTACGTTTCCTAAAATCCACTCTTGAGAGTTCCTTGCACGGCCAGAAGATCAAAAAAGTCGATATTTTCGACCATAAACCCTGACTGCTCATTGGAGGGTCAAATTCCAAAGTTAAAGCTCAGCTACTTTGGTCATCTGATGAGAAGAGAGGAGTCGCTGGAGAAAGATTTGACTTTGGGAAAGGTTGAGAGTCACCGGAGAAGTGGTAGGCAGCGAACGCGATGGTTAGAGGGCATCCTCGAGGCGCTGCAGATGAAGTTATGTGATGTTAGGAAGATAGTGAGAGACCGGAAAGCGTGGCGTGATATGGTCCATAGGGTCACGAAGAGTCGGACACGACTGAACGACTGAGCTGAACTGAGTTTAACTAGACTACAAGAAAGATAGAAATTTCGATGCAGGTGGGCCAAAATGCGGCTAGCATTGTTAATAACTAAATCGGCACGCAGTTTCTAAAAGAAGTTAGACGTTACATGCACACCGAGGTATTTATACTGAGGAAAAGATTCCAGAGGAATACCGTTAGGTTCATAAATGTTTGGTACGGCAGTGCATTGGTAAACATTCATGTGCTTGCATTTATTGGTATTTAGTTACATATTCCATAATTTACACCACTTAGACATCAGGTTCATACCGGATTCAAAACAAATTGGTGAGATTCAATTCTGATTTACCGTAAAATAGCACAATTATCAGCAAACAGACATACTGAAGGCTGATATTGTTAAATAAGTTGTTCACATAAGTACGAAAGAATGACGCCCCTAAAACAAAACCCTGGGGAACGCAATGAGCCCACGAAAGAGGAACGAGAGTGAGTACTGTTACACGGCAGCAAGCTGATAAACACAGAAAAAGAAAACAGATATATGCCCGAGGACGAGGGGACGAGTCTATTGAATGCCGGCGGGTCTAGCACAAAAACTCCTGCCTGCGAAAGTGCCCGCTTCTCTTCACCCGTAACATTATACGAACTGAATGAGGCGTGATTTTGTTCTCTCAACGGTCGGGTCCTGTGAGCAGCGTCACTTCATGACATATAGCGGGAATAATGTCAAAACGAATAAGAGAGCATTTAAAGCCCGCCATATCAGTCGCTTCTATGGCGCAAAGGATTAATACTACTCCTCTCAGCACTGAATCATCTGTTTAAATCCTCTGAACGCATGTTTTTCTAAATTATTTTTGCAATTCACAACGTTTATACAAATTACTAAAATGATCAGTTGCGTGTGCTCAGCTTTAGATTGCATATATGATGTTTTTATATCTTAATAATCGCAAAACCAGCCGCAAACGCAGCCAAGAAGTGATGGAAAGGCAGCGGTTACACATTTACGTTACCTTCACTGCTGATGAGCGACCACCAGTGAACAGAAAGGGTTGCGGGACTCTACCGTTCAAATAATGATATTACGCATCGCTTAGTGATTGTCATGTTTATTATTACACCATTTCTCCTAAGCCTTTGGTACCCCTCTATTCATTACCCTGACTGCCCACAATGCGGTGAGCCGGCCACGCTCTGCTATATGGTTTGGGCGTGCCAAGTTATCTCGTCTCTAAGTCCACTTCCCCACCCCTGCATGGAAGATTGGGAGGCCACCCTGCAGGACCCCTGCCCGGAGCGCCAGCAATGGCTGGCTCGCTGCGCTGTTACTGCAGAGATGTTTTGTCCTCCTCCTTCTGTTCAAGGACGAGAAAGATTGTCGATGGCAATGAGATTCATGGCATGACGGATGGATGACTAGATGCGGGAAGATAGAAGAGGATAAAATAAAGACAAGGACTTGTCATCTTGCTTCTCCCATGGACGAAGCCTGGCCCAGATGCAGAGGATAAAGGAAAGACAAGGACTTGTCATCTTGCTTCTCCCATGGACGAAGCCTGGCCCAGATGCATTTTGTGTCACATGTAGCCAAGATCGGACGACTGAGGCCCAGATACGGAACGCATGGGATGGGCAAGCGTTATGTCCTCATGTGGGGCGGTATCATAAGTCTTTTCAGTCTTTGGTCAGCATCTCGGGTCAGTGAAGCAATGCTGTTGATTGGGCCTCTCCTAGTGTGCTGACGGATTTGTGGCGTCTCGGCTCAGTGGGTCATTTGGCATCGTTTCTCCTTCGGTGTGTCTTGTGGTCGGGGCGGGGGAACAACAAAGCTTTGACTCCCATGAATCCACTGCCGATGACGCAAGCCAACACAGGGCTCCGAAGCTCCAGGCAAGGATTATGAGAGACGATGAGTGTATTCCCCACCTCGAACTAAATTGTTACAGGGCGGCAATATGATGAACATAAAAAAGAGAACAGAGAGATGTTAGATGACGATGAGCTGCGTTTAATGAATGCTGAAAAGTCTAGCGCTAGACCGCGTTGCTGTTGCTTTTTACCAAATAGCATATGACATATACCAACAGAGGGGAATCGGTCAAGAACAGGGCAGCAGAGAAAGTTTTTGATGTATGTTTTCATGTCTAAAACGAAAACAATTGGAAGACTAGAGGAAAAAAGTGTGAACTAAATGAAATAAAAAACGAAAAGTCATAACGCGTACGGGAAGTTGACACTGAGATTTCTAGAACAAGAAGTATTGCTACGGGGTGCTCCCCAGTGCTGAGAAAACACGATAAACGTCAGCAGCATCCCTGGAAAACCAGACCACACAAACCCAAAAACTTCAGCTTCAGTGTCGTCGTCGTTTAAACCCAGCGTTCAAAGCACCTTCTTCATCTTTCCACATCTCAGCTACTTACCGTAACACTACACCTCGAGGACCAAGCACGGTTCCGGTGCTTGCTAAATCGATGGGCAGAAATAGTAGGGTTACAGATGAGCGACGTGAATATTGTTTAGGTAGTGCAGTAGAATCTGGCGGTAGAGACAGGGGGGTTACCTTGTAGGTCATGCTACTAAGTTGCTTCAAAATGCGGTAGGGACGCACGGAACAGGGCATGCGTTTCCAGCACAGGCCCAGACAGCGGGCCGGGTGACAAATGAGGACGAGGAAGCTAGGCGGATAGCGTACATCGCAATGGTGATTGTCGTAACGATATTGTTGGGACATCTGGGAACCCAAGGGCTATCCAGAGCAATGTTTCGGACGGCGTTGGTGGGTGCCATGGCATCGGAAGTATAACTGCTTGGATGGCCTCCACCAAGCAGCAAACTATTCAAAGGAAGTAGAGGGTCGCACCCAGAGGAGATAAAAGAGTTAGTAGCCGGTGGTATCTAGACGGGACAAATTGCGTACAAATGTGACAAATCGCAAATTGATGTACCAGTCGCAAGTGTGGTCAGAAGCGTACATGGACAACATGTCCGTAAGTAACAGTATCACAAAAAGTTAGCAAGGCAGATCATTATCTTTCAGAAAAACATTATACTGTTTGGTACCACAGACCTGTGACTGAAGTGAAGTACGGTGTCACTGAATGACAATAATATTGGGCTACTTAAAGTAAGGCCAAGCTGTTGCAATGTTTTTTGCAACGATTATATTCTGAATGTGATGAAGCAGCGGTTAAACATTTAAAATGATCTAATGATTCCTGTTCACAGCAAAATGCGCAAGCTTAAGAAATGGCAAACCAGACCCGTGAAGATAGAAATGTATGGGTTGGATACTGAAGCGGAGCTTTGTTAGACAGAGCTCAAGTTGCTGGGGCCTACTTTCCTACTCCAAGAACATTTGTGTTGTGGCCACTGCCTGCTTCTTGTTCACTCTGTAATATCATTATTTCAAGTTACAATTTAAAAAATACTCACCAGGAAACACTGAAGCCACTAAATAACGTAATAGTCGATATTAAGATCACTCAGCTTGAAAATAAGTCGGTGTCGAGAGACTTTATTGAAGGCTTTAGGAAAATCAAGGAATATACAACCTGTCACAGCACCCTGATCTAGAATGAAACGCAGGTCACGTGTAACCCATAGAAGCCGGTTCTCACAAGAAAATGATTTTCGTAACCCATTTCCGTAATGACTGAAAAAAAAAACATTTGACTATATAAAAGTAGCTAGAGGGGAATAGATGTAATGTTCTATATATCTTACATGGAAAGCTGACAAATGAGATGGGTTAAAGGTATTAGGAGGATGCGTTTCCCCAGACTTGTGCAAAGAACTCACTCTGTACAAATTTCAGATATTTTGTAATTTAGATTTCATTATATCCATGCCAAAACTGACTACATTTTCTACTGGTCAATCATTACTTCGATAGCTACAGGTTCATATATAATGGTGACCATAGAAAGGAAGTCACTGTGAGAAAGGTGGGGATGCGCAATGTTTAAACAGTTAGTAAAAGCAGCCGAAAACACGTAGGTAATTACGTCCGCTCACTTTCCAATCGGGGCTATTTGGCCATGTAGATTAGCTGGGTGATTGTGGACAGAACATTTGTTTAGACTGTCTGAATTATTAACATCGATGGCAGAATATGAGCCAAAAATTGAATATTTCGCTCTGTTTAGTGCGAGTTTGTACGCGGAAGCAACAAAATGGTAAGCATCCCACCGAAGTGCAGAATTAGATATTTTGGCAGACAAAACAGACGTTTCTTCCTGTTAGATAGCCAGCTTAGGGACGAATCAAGCCGGAACGAACGTAGTTATTATCTTCCTCAAAGGAATTTACGAATCTATCAAGGAAGCAACTTTACATTGATAATCATTCCAGGTAGTCAAAACTGAGCGGTCGGTAATTGAAGCCTGTAATGTATCGATAAATTAGTGACTGTGATTATTACCGTCCAGATTTTCCCTCTTGCAGACGAGGATATATTCGTTATTGTTTTCGTGGTAAGGCTTCGCAACCTTCAGAAATAATTAATGTTTATGCTGGTAACTTAAGTCAAGGAGGCACAATATATGGCCGAAAAGATCAGGTGGGTTATTAAGAGCAAGGTCCAACAAGTTGGGGGAAGATGTTAAAAGGGGTAGGCTGAGTAACAAGCTTTGAAAGGTTAAAATATGCGCACATATTCAGAAGCATCAAAATACGTAGAACGAGGCTGGGCATAGGAACGCACACTGGACTGTGCTATACTTAGAAAATTGAAGTCCACTATCAAAAAAGTTTGCCGCGTCCCTTGCTCCGCGCAGCTTCCGCACTTGGGGATAACGACATAGAAGCGGCTTTTGGCTTGAGAGGCGCGCTGGGGCTGGACTTGATATTATTGTTGAAAGCCGACCTGATTCTAGGGTTTTGTCTCTGCCCCAAGTTTTGTCTCTGCCCCAAGTAAGCTGAGTGCGCTAAGTAAGCAGAGCACGTCAAAAAACAGGCTGAAGTCAGGTTGCATGATCAAGCACCAAAAACCATTTGTAAAATGCACAGAAGGGGTTGTGTACAAGGTGCCATTGACATGCGGTAAATATTACATAGGCCAAACTGGTAGATGCCTAAATGAGAGATTAGGTGAACATAATTACGCTGTCGAAAACAGAAAAGGTGGGCATTTGAGCATTCATTGCCTCAAGTGCAAAAGCAAGAATTGTCGTCCTCTCTTTCATCAATGTGAAGTTCTTTATAAAAGCAAGTGTAAAACAACGCGTGAAATTGTTGAGGCAAGTGAGATAGCACGAACTGGCGATGATTGTGTAAGTGGTGCGTCGATTTTGCTGACAGAGAAAGAGATTGCATATCTTTCATCTTTTACATGTGCAGCCAGGTAATATTTTTTCTTGTTTGAATTTTTCTTCACATGCGCATGTGATCTCAAGTGCACGTATATTCTGCTTCTCGCATGAAAATAAAAATCAGTTGGAAGTAAGCGCTCGTGTGTCTGTCTCTTGCTGTTGTCCGTTGTTTTTTATGCGCTTTCCAGGTTTAACATACCAGCATGATGGTTGCTCTCTATTTAATCGATAGAATGCGCCAGATGTACAAAATGGCAGCGCTCATGATAAAACGGTGTGTAGATTCAATTTTGCTAACGCCTTGTTTTCTCGATGGCGTGCTGGGCTCTCTCAGCTGGTCATAGTCGCCGTACTTCAGTACTGCGAACATCAACCTGCAAATGTATCGGAAGGAATATGCCATTTAATAAAATAATTTTTCTCAAAGGCGGTTACAAACCATGCCGCAGCAGCAAAAGCGGGAAAGCAACGCATAACACACGAGGGTAAATTGGTACCAAGCGTATTAGAGGGGTGCCTAGCGGACTGTTGAGCGTTGGGTGCCTCCTAAGAAACTACGCTGGGTCTGTGCTACCAGCATTTATCAATGTTAAATAAATAAAGGAAGGAAATTTTTTAAACGATCAAGATAGAAAAAACGGCGTAAAAGTGCTATAGCTTCTACTCTTAAGCTGAACCTTAACTGGTCCCTTACATTTAAGTCAGTCTATCCTTAAAGGACATATCGTTGGGAGCGCATTTTACAGAGGTCCTACAGCACATAGTTCTTGTCGGGGCAGGGGGGGGGGGGATACACTATGCAGCAAGAAACCCTAAACCATGCGT
>JAJIZL010028779.1:0-30708 GCA_023969395.1 Amblyomma maculatum
TGCAGAGTGTGGTAGCAAGAGAAGGTTCGTCATGAATGAAAAATGGCAGTATGGTGTCGAGGGCACAGCGAGGCGAGCGAGCATAGAGAAGGTAGAAAGGACTGTAGCCTGTTGTCTCATGTTGCGCTGTGTTATATGCACGAGTAATGAACGGTAGAACGCCATCCAAGTCCTTATGGTCTGCAGCGACGTACATAGCCAGCATGGTGGTAAGCGTCCTATTAGTTCGTTCTACCACACCGTTCGTTTGGGGATGATATGGTGTGGAGAGGCGAAAACTGCAGGCGCTGAGGCGAAGAAGTTCTTCGACAATGTCCGCTGTGAATTGGCGTCCACGGTCACTAATGATGACTGCAGGAGGGCCGTGCCGAAGAATGACGAGTCGAAGTAAGAAATTAGATACTTCAGACGCAGTAGCGGATGGTATCGCGGCTGTCTCACAATAGCGGGTTAAATAATCAACGCACACAAGAATCCATCGGTTTCCTTTAGAGGACCGTGGGAAAGGTCCAAGAAGGTCAATGCCAACTCGCTCAAACGGGGCTGTTGGAGGTGTGACTGGCTGGAGTTTTCTATGTGGGCTTGAAGTCGGCAGCTAAAAGCGCTGGCATTGCTCACAGCTGGCTACATATCGCTTGATCGTTGAACGCATCTTCGGCCTTAATCGCTGCTGTGTGCGGTTGAGTGTTCGGGCCACTTCCAGGTGACCAGACGTAGCGTCATCATGCATCATTTCTAGAACTGTGATACGTAGGCTTTCCGGAGCGACAAGAAGCATACGTGCTCCCCAAGAGGCGAAATTGTTCTTGTAAAGCACTCCTTCGTGAATGCTAAATGTGGTCTTCATAGGATCGTTGGCGGAACCAAACAGAGAGGTTAATTTTTGTCTGCGTTGCTCGGTTCGGAAAACTCGGAGATCGGGGAAGGTTTGTGAAATTGGAGCCAAATATTCATAGAAATTGTCTGAGTCGTTATCAGTCGTTTGAAGCGGCAAACGCGAAAGACAATCAGCATCTGAGTGTTTATGGCCGCTTTTATGCACCACAGTAAAAGCAAACTCTTGTAGGCGTAAAGCCCATCGAGCCAGCCGCCCACAGGGGTCACGAAGACTCACGAGCCAACAAAGGGAATGGTGGTCGGTCACAATCGTGAAAGCATTCCCGTACAGATAGGAACGAAAGCGCTGTACAGCGAAAACAACGGCTAGACATTCTTGCTCCGTAAGCGTGTAATTTCTTTCACATTTACTCAACGAGCGGCTGGCATACGCTATCACGTGCTGATCGCGACCATGGCGTTGTATAAGTACAGCGCTGATACCGATACTACTTGCGTCAGTGTGTACTTCAATTGGAGGTGATGGGCAGAAGTGGCGGAGGATTGGGCCCGAGGTCAAAAGAAACTTCAGATGACGGAAATCTGAGTCACATTGACTGGTCCAATTGAATGGTGCATTTCTATGCAGTAGACACGTAAGTGGGTAAGCGATGTCTGCAAACCTTGGTATAAAGCGTCGAAAGTACGAGCATAGCCCAAAAAAGCTCTGCAGCTCTTTTACTGATTTGGGCACGGTAAAACATTTGACAGCTTAAATTTTCTTGGGATCTGGTCGAACACCTTTTTTGTCAACTAAGTGACCGAGGACAATTATTTCACGATCACCAAAATGACATTTCTTTGCATTCAGTGGCGTCGTGTGCTGTGCGATGTCAGCGCACGTTAAAGATCCCCAGGTGGTCGAAATTACTCCGTAGCCCTCCACTACGGCTCCTCTTTCTCTCTTTGCACTTTCATTCCCACCTCCCTCCCTTCCCTTACGGCGCGGTTCGGGTGTCCACAGAGCAAGTGTGACAGTTACTGTGCCTTTCCCTTCCTGTGAACCAATTTAATTTACAAGACCAGCTCGTTCCATGCAATTAGGTACAATATCCAGATGGCTGTTGTGCTCACTAAATGTTTTGCCAAAAATTACAACGTCCTCCAAATAACAAACAAATTTGCCACTTTAGTCCACGGAGAATTGTATCCATGAACCGCTCAAATGTGGCAGGTGCATTACATAATCCAAAAGGCATAACGTTAAATTCATAAAATTCGTCTGGTGTTACGAATGCCGTTTTTTCTTTATCTGCAATGTGCACGGGGATTTGCCAGTAACCGGATCTCAAGTCAAGAGAGGAAAAGTATGAAGCTGAGTGCAGACAGTCAATTGCGTCATCTATACGTGGAAGCGGGTAGACATCTTTCTTCGTGACTGTATTTAAACGGCGGTAGTCAACACAAAACCTCCATGTGCCATCTTCATTTCTAACAAGGATAACTGGAGCATTTCAAGGACTACAGGACTCTTGAATAATGCCGCGCTTTAGCATGTCTTGAACTTGCTCATCTATTACCTTACGTTCAGTTGCTGAGACTCGATATGGCTTCTGACGTATTGGAGGTGCAGACCCGGTGTTGATCGTGTGATGAATACGACTGGTAGGCAGTGTCATTAAGTCATCCTTGGCAAAGTCGAACACTGTCACGTGTTGCAGTAGTAGTTTCACTAGAATACGACGCTCAGTTGTAGAAGAGACTTACTAATCATAGCAGTAACTTGGGTCTCCGTGCCTGGTCGCACCTGCTGCTCAGTGACAGAGCTGTTTAACGCCGCGATGGAGCCGGATATGCCTTCCTCGAAACGGACGAGGTTTAGGCCCCGAGGCAACACAGTTGGCTCTTCGGTGTGGTTCACTGTCCACAGCTCAGTGCGGACTCTAGTCACGGGAACGACGCAACGAGGCACAAGGATACTCTTCTTAGAGCAGGTGAATCTCATAGGTTCTACTATAGATTCAAAAGATTGGCACTGGTTGCGAATAGAGAAAACCCGCACGAATGCTGCAGATAACGCTGGCACAATTGTGTCTTCTTCCACAGCAAATACTCCAAATTCAGGTGTCGAGTTATCCACAAGAACCGAAAGTAGTGAAGGATTCAAAGCAATTTCTCCCCTACCACAGTATAAAGTTGCTCCACACTCTTGCAGAAAATCAATCCCAAGAATCACATCATGCGTTGACCGAGGCAATACTGCAAATTCTACTCTAAACTTGAGGCCGCCAATAACAACATCCGAAGCACACACACTAAGAGGAACTAAAGGTTCACCACCGACACCACGAAATAACACTGCACGGTCACCACTGAACAATACTTTCCTACCTAAACGGTTCTTAAAACTCAAACTCATAACAGATACCGTAGCACCAGTGTCCACAAGAGCCATTGTTTTCACACCATCAACAAACATTTCCAATTTGTTCTTTAACTTAAACATGGGTAGAGATGAACGTCATCGACTCGCCGGCGGCCTCACCTCCATCGCCCGCGCCTCCTAATTTCCTTGAGGCGTAGGGGAAGAACGACGTCGAGTGGAAAGTGACCTGCGCGGGCGCTGGGGTGGCGGCGTCACACTACGATCAGATGCAGGAGATGAATTCCGCAAATATGTCGAATGGTATGAGTCTCAAGTAGGAATAGTCGGGGATCGCTGTTGTTCGGTGTGCAGCCGTCCGTGAATGTTCGCGTGGGGTCAGTAGTCTTGGGCTGTTGGAAAACGGCGGCGGCAGCATCTAGCGATATGCCCCGCAATTCCACACCTGAAGCACACAGGTTGAGGGCGCCAGCGATCAGCATAAGAGTCCTCACTAACAAAGTCGCGACATTGGTTGTAGCGAGGCTCTCGCTGCTGACGAACCACATTTTCAGAGTAGGCGGGCCTGTTTTCCGTCAGCTGGTGGTCATAACGTTGAGTACAGCTGCGCTGATCGTCCATATGCGAAGCGCCGCTAGGTTGAACCCACGGACTGGACAAGGCGGCAACATTTTCCTGCGGAGCACAACTCTGCCGCACATATTCTTCACAACAGATGGCGTCCCTAGATCTTGACAATTCTTCGCGTACAATCTCTCGTATCATATCAGCCATAGAAACTGAAGTACAGACACTGGCTACAGAGGTGATATTGGCCAGTCTTCCGAATTTAGGTGTAATTCGTCGCAACTTGAGAGCCTCAAATGTTCTACAATGCTTTATAACATCAGCGGTGGTGCTCAGGTTCTCTTTGCTAATAAGAAAATTATAAACGTCTTCCGCTATTCCTTTGAGGAGGTGACCGACTTTGTCTTCTCCAAGCATAGTGGGGTTGACGAGCTTGCATAGCTTTAAGATAGCTTCGATATACGTGGTGCAAGTTTCTCCGGGTACTTGCGCCCGGTGAAGCAAAGTTTGTTCAGCACGCTTTTTCTTTGCAGGTTCATCCCCGAACTTTTTCTTGATCTCGCTTGTAAAGATAGCCCATGTACTTAATGAATCCTCGTCATTATCGAACCAGTCAAAGGCAGTGGCGGCAAGGAAGAACACCACTTTAGCCAGCTTAGAAGCTGCGTTCCAGTGACTGTATTTACTCACTCTTTCGTAGTGTTTCAGCCACTCATCAACGTCCTCCTCAGGGTTTCCAGAGAACGTACGCGGCTCTCTATAATGGGGCCAGGTGTTCGCCGTGGATGATCCTGGCTGCTCGGTACTGCCGTCTTCAGTCATGTCTGATGGCATTAGTGGTAGGCCAGCAAGTCTACAGCTTCTTCGGTAGATGAAACGCTCCGTGGTCGCTACCCAAGCACCTCTCACCAAGATGTTACGTGCTTTGTACGCACGGGGGGTTTATTTACAGGGATCGGTCCAAACAGGACTGCGGCGAAGCGTACAAACATCTCTCTGCCCTTGTTCTTCTTTCTTCTTCACCAATCTACCCGGCCGTTCATCTTCCGTCGACGTTCTACGAAGCCGCGTGAGAATATTTCTCCCTGCTATAATATTATGCCAAAATTTAAAAACCTTGAACGATTCACAAATTCCGCAGGATCTTCAGATCTGCGTGGTGCGCTATAAATAGGATAAGGACCTTATCGTAGTGGGTAATAATTACTAGTGCAGCAAAATTATGCAATATGTTTTAATGATCTTGAAACTGCAGTAGTGGAGAATAGGCGGACATCTTTTAAAAATGTCCAAAATGTTTTTAATAGTCCTCAGAAAACTTTATTGTTCGCGGTTTTCTTGAAATTAGCGCGATCGTATCTCGATCTGTACTGAAATGTCGTATAAATATAAGCTTTAGCTGTTTGTGAAAACTATGCTGAGAATATAGTGTGGAATTATTTTGCTCTACCATGAACGTTTTCTGAAATAAATGCCTGCAAATTAGAAAAAATTTGTTTCTTGACCGATTTTCAGAATTTTTATAAAAACATCTACGCATACTTGAAACGCGACAATTAACTGAATATAAATAAGAACATGGATGTACTTAGCCAGGTAATTTTCAGTTAGCTCTCTTGAACATATTTATGTAATCTATATACAAAGGTGGCCAGAACCGCATCGTGTAGGTGTTGGGCTGTCCGCACACCTACACGATACCGGCTGTAACAACAGGTGTTGTGCGGACAGCCCAGTGCCCCAACAGCCCACTTCAAGAATCCAATCATTGCATGGCCGAGCAATGCGCCGTTTGCTTGCGTTTTTTTGGAGGGCAGTTCATGCCGGTTTCAGAAGTCTAGGTATTAACTGATTCAAGATAAATGGTAAATGTCTTCTCGGCCACTTTGCATGATTGCTGATGGTAGCTGGCGCTTTCGCGGTGTGGCCCAATCGTTGTGAGGCTGTCGCATCCAGCCGGCGTCGACGTCAACCAAAAGAGATCGTTATCTTTCTGGCTGACGAAATTTCCTACCTTGGGGAGCGAGAGCTCCTTCTCCAATGGTCTTGCCCTATTGTTTCCGTGTCGGATATAAGTGTCCGGGTAGTTTTTAACTCTTCTTGGTATCTGTAATATAATGCTAATATTTATGTCAACTCACTACTGTAAACATCGCACACACATGTGCGCCCACACATGTCGGATGGACGTGTCTTGAGTGGTCTTTAACCCACAATGGCACCTGTAATATAATTCAAATATGTATGTCAACTGACAGCTGTATACGTCGCCATGCACACGCGCAATACATACTGTGTATGCGACTGCTGTATATGTTTTTATCTATCTTTATTTGGCTAGTTTTTAAACACTGTCTATACCTTCTTGTACATTGCCATTTAATTTTATATATCCTCATCACGAGCAGCCAAATTCTATTCTGTGTGTAAATACTGATTTGTAATGTATTTCTTCGTTAGGCTGTATTTTATGTGCCCTTTCCTTTTTTCTTAATCATATACATTTTCTATTTTGATCGTCTGTCGCCGATCATGTGAATGTCTAACGTAAATGTGTAATGTCTAATAAAGTTTTTCCTAAACACGAATTGAAAAAAAAAAACGTCCAAAGATATAGAGCATGACATACCTGTACATACACACACGCACACGCACATGCACACATGCGCCCGCGAAAGTTCTATAGCAGACCATAGAAAATGTTAAAGATTGCAATACATTAGGACACCAGTATCAGTACGTAGGTTATAGACTTCTACAGCAGGATATCGCTTTTTACGCCTAATATATAAAGCCGACCATGAAAGGGATTTTCTCTAGCTGACCAAGAAGTCTGTACGCGACTAGAGAAAATGCTAAAGGCTACAGTACATATGCAACTAAAAGTCTATAGAAACTGTCAAGGACTTCTATAGCACAGCCTATAGTAAAACATAAATACTACCATAGGAACGGCTGTAGCTTTTGGGGCTAAATATCTATAGCGGACCATACAAAGAACTTTCGATGGCTGAACATAAAACAATATGCCTGACCATATAAAAGGCTAAAGACTGCAGTATATAGGGAACCATAAGTCTATAGACTAGGTTAAAGACTTCTACAGAACAGACTATAGAAGTAAAACCTAAAGACAGCCATAGAAGGGGCTATAGATTTTTGGGCCAAATATCTATAGCCGACCTTACAAAGGATTTTCTATAGCTGACCATAGGAAACATTTTATGGGTGTCGCCTATGCCCCTTTCTGTTTTTAGACCTGTTCTAAGATAGTTCGACACGTGCTTGTGTTGCTTAATCTATCATGTCGGGAGATGCTCACCGCTTCAGCAAGGTGCGTCCAGCTATTATGCACTCCCATTTCTAGCAGGCAGTCCGTAGAAGAGGATATGGGTAGACCACCGCCTCTTGACGCAGTGCCTGATGAGCGCGTCTATCGCACCTTTTTCATTGAAACTGTGAAATTACGTCACAAATACTTGAATATGGTTGCTTCAGTAAACCTACGTCACAGTCACTTCCCTAGCGATGAGTCAAGAATGCAGGATGGAGAATTTTTACAAACTTTAACAAAAGATTGAAATAATGTTTATGCCTACCTTGAGTATAATACTTGACTGTGATGGTCTTCAAACACAAAGGAAGCGCGTGACAAGCATTGTACAAACTTGTAATTCGGAGTCTCTACCCCTTTAAGGTTTCCGCTATTCTTTAAAAAAAGCATGCTCAATTTTCTCCATGTTATATTTCTTTACAAAAATGCAGCGAGAATAGAAGTGCTGCTACACATGCTTAAATTTTATAGAATCACGCAGCCTCAGCTAGTGTTGTTTTTAACCCGTGCTTTAATGCGACAGCGTTAAGGGTTTCGTGTCGCAGAAACGTCGGTTTCGTCGTCGGCGGCCGCCGTTCCGCGTAGTCCGGCGTTGGCCGTGAGCAGAAATTCCCAGAAGCATTAATAAATAAAACGAGTGCGAAAAATCGCCGACCTGAGGAATCGAACGTGGACCCCAGGGGTGTGAGACGAGCGCGCTAACCACTCCGCCACGCCAGCTTTTTTTTTTCTTTATTTCCTGACCGAGGACGTACAGAAAAAAAAAAACATGTGACATCAATAACACGACAAAATAACAGATCAAGCATTGACTTAAAGCTTCAGCCTTCCTTAGCTGAAGTTGACGGATTAAAAATCCCTCATATGTGACAACCCTTCAAAACTAACTATCCATTCTGGCTCTAGTTTTAAAGCTTTCTGTTTGTCCACATATGCCCGTATGCTCTCTCTAAAGAGCTGTCTCGCTGAACGTGCATCGACGTCACCGTGCTCTACAGCCATTCTGCTTTTCCATATGCTGTGGAGAGCCAGTAGCATCAAAAGATCCAACGGTGTATCATTGTTCGCTTCTACTGGCAACAATCGTATACCATGTGGGCTTATGGGTAGTTCTTTTTTAAGCGTCCTCTGGAGCACGTCCCATAAAAATACGGCATCCCAGCATTCGAGAAACACGTGTTCAATCGTCTCCTCTTTCCTGCATATTATGCAGTGGACACCCCATGGTACAAAAAGCCCTTTCTGTTCCTTTCATTTCTTAACCTCCAATGTTCCAGTGTGCAGCTTAAAAAAGAACGCCACGTCAGCTAGATGTTTTGATATGGACAAAGGCGCGTCTTTTGATTGCGGTGTTCTCAGAAATGTCCCTTAGAGAAGTGTATTGTGGTGTATAATAATAATTATGAGCATGTAAATTACAGAATTACAGAACACGCAGTTAAGCGAGTGGCAAATTACTTTTCCGCTGTACCTTCTCTTCACTTGTCGTGCACGTAGCGCCATCATGCGTGTGGCGCACGGAATAAGATAGACAGGGCATGGCCTCCGAGATCTTCATTGCGCCGGCTCGGATCGGCAACGATGTTGCCGACGAACTTGAGCCCGCGCGTTTAGGCAAGGTGGCTGGCTGCGCCTCTACGTCCCGGAAGGATTGATAAATAAAAATGAGTAGCTTTGGACAATTTAACGAGTGTTGTGTCAGGTGACCTACGTCTTTGAGTCACTCAAAAGTGCCACAAGCAAATGATTAGAAGGTGCGAACGGGGCGCGATAGCGCTATCGCGTTCCATTATTAAAGGCGAAGCTTAAGCGTCCTCCAACTTTTGCTTCTGTAGCGTAATATTCTTTGTGTAAAATCTGGTTTTGAATTGGCAATAAAAAAAGCAGTGGTGGTGTAAAGGTAGAACATCCGCGTAGCATGTAAGAGGACCGAAGACCGAACCGAAGAAGAAGAGGACCGGGTTCGAAATCCGGTGCCGCGAAATTCGTCACCTGATAAAAAAAAATCACGCGTTTCAATGTAGTTGCAATGTAGTTGCAGTTTGGGCTGCAACCAGGTGCCAGTGAACCACCTCCGGCAACGCACTCCCTCACCAGAAAGGAGTTGACCACCCTGGAGCAGTAATTGGCCAAAACCTCCCTTGATTGGTTGATATAAGCGTTAGGACAGAATAAGCAAACATTTCAGCAAGAAATGTGTTCGGAATACAGACAACGTTTTATTTTTCACACATATTACTTCTTGAAGCAACACTGCAGTAGCAATTCTTGATTGTCTTGAACGAAGCTTTGTGGCCTGAGAAATACATGTATATACATGACTTGCTGCACAAATGGCTGGTACTTAAAGACGAGGTCTAGGTATGTATTTCGCGAGGTTGTCAAATGCGTGAGAGGCGTTACAAGTGAGAGGAAGGGAATGTTCTCCCACATAAGGGGATAGAAATTCGATTGTCTCTTTATCTTCTTTAAGGTCCCGACTTAAAGATTTGTGTGGACCGATGGGCGGTTAATGCGTGTCGAAGGAAGTGTATTTCGCGGTGGCGAACGGCGGCAGCTATGCGTTTCGTCTCGGGCGGTGCTCGCATCGAGATCCGCCACCACCGATTCGGCGCTCTGATTGCGGCCGCACAGGGATGGCATTGGAGAGTGAAAAGAGTACTGCCAAATCAGCATGGAGAAATGCGAAAGCCTGAGCGTTGCTGCTGCACGCTGTATATCACGCGCCCCTTTGGAGCTACTGCTCGCAAGGCCGCTGCTCGAGCCACACAGTGGAAATTTCCTTTCCTTGGCGTGCCTTCGTTGTAGTTGAACTCAGCATATTGGCGTCGAATTTAAAATTATAATTGGCTGGCAGGAATGGAGAAGAGCTGTATCTGTCCCTCTTTCTGCGGCGTCTGTTGTTGTTGCCGTGACTGTACGAAGAAGGAAACGAAAATGCACGGGCCTGCTACTGGCTTTGTAGATGAGCTACCTCCGCTGCCTCGTGCGGACAGAAAAGAGATTAGAGAAGAAAAGAAAAGAAGAGGGAGAGGAAGAAGCGCGCCGCAACCACAGCTGTCGTCCACCGCCGAAGAAATGGCGGGTGCGATGACGGCCTACAACAGATAAAATTCAGTGGCTGTTAGCCACCGCCGCAAGTGGCGTTAACCTACTATCCCAGCCCCGTAGAGCCAGGAACTACCACCCTCGCCTGGGGCGTCTGTTTAGACGGTACACCGTCGCTCCTGTCGCGTGCCGTTTCTTGGCGGGCGTTCAAGTGTGGGAATTGTAGATGACAGCAACGCTAGACGAAAACATTTGGAGGACGCTTAAGCTTCGCCTTCAAGAATGGAACGCGATAGCGTTATCGAGCAACTTGCTATACTCATTTTTATTTTTTAATCCTTCCGGCACGTAGAAGCGCTGCCAGCCACCTTGCAGAAACGCGCGGGCTTCAAGTTGCAGTCGTAGTTCATCGGCAACATCTTGCCGATCCGAGCCGGCGCGACGAAGATCTCGGAGGTCACGCCCTGTCTATCTTATTTCGTGCGCCACACCCTTGATGGCGCTATGTGCACGCCAAGAGAAGAGGAAGTAAAGCGGAAAAGAAATTTGCCACTCGATTAACTGCGCGTTCTATAATTCTGTAATTTACATGCTCATAATTATTATTATACGCCACAATACACTTCTCCAAGGGGCATTTCTGAGATAAAACCGCAATCACGCGTTAAAGATTCCCAGGTGGTCGAAATTACTCCATAACCATCCACTACGCCTCCTCTTTCTCTTTCCACTTTCACTCCCTCCTTCCTCCCGTCGTAACTTACGGCGCGGTTGAGGTGTCCACAGAAAACAAGTGAGACATTTCCGGCACCTTTCCCTTCCTATAACAATCCGTCGTCAGTTAGTCCAACACCGCAATCGATAGACGCGTATTTGTCCATTTCAAACGATCTAGCGGGCGTGGTGGAGTGGTTAGCGTGCTCGTCTCGCAACCCCGGAGGCCCACGTACGATTTCTCAGGTCGGCGATTTTTCCTAATCGTTTTTATTTATTAATGCTTCTGGGATTTTTCGCTCACGGCCAACGCCGGACTACGCGGAACGGCGGCCGCCGACGACGAAACCGACGTTTCTGCGACACGGAACCCTTAACGCTATCGCGTTAGAACACAACTTCCAGATCACGCGCACATGAGATTTCGACCATGATCCAAGAAAGGCTTTCGCTTTAAAATGCGACACATACAAAAGTCAGCGTGGAACTTGCTATGTGGTGCATGTGTCCACTGAAATTCACAAGGAAGGAAATGCGTACGAAATTACTCCGTAGCCCTCCACTACGGCTCCTCTTTCTCCCTTTGCACTTTCACTCCCAGCTTCCCCCCTTCCCTTACGGCACGGTAGAGGTGTCTACAGAAAAACAAGTGAGACAGTTATCGCGCCTTTCCCTTCCTATAAATCAATCAGTAGTATCTCCCCACCTTCTTACCTTCTTTCTTTTTCTTCTCAATTTTTCTGCTGTCCGCACGAGGCAGCGGAGGTGGCTCAGCTACAGATCCAGAAGCAGGCCTGTGCATTTTCTTCAGTCGCAATAACAACCACAATCTAGGCCACTGCCAATTTTGTTTGCTTTATGTATCAGATGTTCGCAACGCAATCTGGTGCAGTATATACGATCAGAACGATAGCAGGTGCCTGTAGCAAATTATATGCAGCTTTAATGCAGAACAATGTTCTCTCATAGCATGTATAATATGCCTAGTACCGAGTTTGATTGCGCACTGACTTCCTACATAAAGTAACGTTTCGTGCGTAGTCATGCAGGTATCAACTGACCCCACGAGGCGTCTTTCCAAAGCGATATCCATTCTGAAACATGTCTTCGAATCATCCGATTGCTCGCCTTAACACAGATTATAACCTCGTAACTACATTGCTTGTCCGTAGTGTGCGAATCTACCTGCAGGATTTGGTTAGCCCATCAGCGCTGCCAACACTAGGGATTTTCCCCTAGATCTGGAGAAATTAAACATTGTTTAAGGGAAAACCGATTTTTGATATAATCTAGGGAAACTTCGTTTTCTCAATGCGTAATTTTTATTTCTCGTTGTGCAGCAGGGCTCGTTGCTCGCCGGTTCTTCACCGCGCTTGATACGACGTATTGGCGTCACTACCTCACTACTGCCAGTACGCGAGCCGTGTCGGGCGCTCTTCTCCGCTGGTAGGTTTACTGGCAGGGCGCAGTTTCTACTAAAAAAAAATTAAAAAGATAGAGAAGCCTTACTCAGGCCGCCATGCGCGCACCCCTCATCGGCGGAAAGGGCAGACCGTCCTGGATAGGTGGCTTTGCCTGGATACGCGCTCCCGGCCCGGCCGCGCCGCACAGACGCTGCATTCATACATGGCTGCAAAGCTCGCGCGTGGGTCGCATTCCTCCTCTGTTCTTTGTATTCGCGGCATTATTTGGTCACAGTAGTCACACATAGATTGGTGCGTTGCAGTCTGCTATAACACGCAGTTTCACTCGCCAGGTACAATGTCTTTAACGTCCCCAAACAAGCTCTATGAAGCAAAGCGATACAAACATTGGATCGCTGTCGCCCCGCCGATCCAGGTGACCCAGTTCTGTCCGTATTCGGCTCCTAAAAGACAGCAGATTACGATTCCCTGCATTCGTAGTTTTTCTCAACACGTGAGAAAAAAACGGGGGGGGGGGGGGGGGGGAGAAGGAACTCACTTATGCCCCGGTATTATTTGGTGCGCATTAGCATGCCCTACAGTGAGAAAGCGGCGTGCTCGTGAACGCAGTTGATTATTGCATAACCTTTATTTAACTTGTGCTGTGGGCTATATTTGCCAAACGGGTCCACGATAGCACACATACGCACCAGTGCAATGTAGAAAGAATTATCAACGAGCACCTTTGGCTTTTAATTGCGAATTTATTTCTCTTTCTTGCGTATAATAGTTTCATGAATTTCTCACGCGGCTTTTTTAATGCTCTTAGGCCACGCCGACAGCCGCTTCAGGCTTTCACTATTGTAAAGAAGACCAAGAGGAAACAACGCTGCGGCATCGCCATCACCATCGCTGGTCTCCGGCGCTCATCTCTCGCGCGGAAGCTGTGCCCTGCGGCTGGTATTCCGATCCTGCTGTGCCCGAATTACTGCCAGCGCTAGACATTCCAATCAACTATTAAATCCACATTTTACTTGGTGGAGGTCAAGCTGAGGTCCCCTGTACCCATCTCGCCCTGGAACTTCGCAGCAGAATGTTAACTACCCCAATGACGGAGCCTACTTCACTGTACCTACCTCCGCCAGTCACCTGCACAAGTGCCCTTCGTCAACGGGACCCCGCTACCTTCAGTGGAAGCAGCGATGACGACGTCGACGATTGGCTGTCCACTTACGAAAGGGTCAGCCGTCAGAATAACTGGGACGACAATCGTAAGCTCAATAATGTCATCTTTTACTTGAGCGATGTCGCTAATCTGTGGTTTCGAAACCACGAGTAGGACTTTACCACTTGGGCGAATTTCAAGACCAAATTTTCCGTTGTCTTTGGCCGCCCCACCGTCCGAAAACTCCGCTCGGAACAGCGTCTTCGATCTCGACTACAGCTGCCCGGTGAAACGTTCACCAGTTATAGTGAGGACATTGTTGATTTGTGTCGCCGCGTTGACCCGACCATGACCGAGGCCGTTAAGATACGTCATGTCCTCACAGGAATTGATGACGGCGCTTTCAACATGCTCGTCGCCAAAGGCCCCACTACGGTCAAGGAAATCTACGACCTCTGTCAAAGCTACGACGAGCTCCGCAAGGAGCGTGTTTTGATTCGCTAGCCTCATGCATCACTCGCTGGACTAGCTGCGGAGAGGGAGTCATCTAGCCTCTCTGAAGACATCAAGGCTTTTGTACGTCAGGAGGTCGCGCGACAACTCTCTCCAGCCATATATTAAGGAGTTGACACCAACTGGCCTTGTTTCGGAGCTTCGCCGAGCAATCCAGCAACATGTATCTGAAGTCGTCCCTAATCCTCCTCCTCAGCTCCGGTCGCACCCTCAATGCCGTTCCTCACGCCCATAATTTCATCCCCTGGCGTTGCGTCACTGAGCTACGCTCCAGCATTTGCGCCGGCTCCTCCTCAGGTATTGCGTCGCACGTATGCCGAAGTTACTTCAAGTCCACCTCCTGAGCCAGCATATGCCTATTCTTCGCCCTCTATGCGTTCGGCACCAACAGCTTTTGCTCCCTCCTTGCGTCAGACACCATCTCCATGGCGCACTTCAGACAACAGGCCTAGTTACTACCACTGCGGCATTCCTGAACACGCTACTGCCGGCGCCGAATAAATATGGCCTTTGCTGCACGGCCTGTGCCACCTTATTTGGCCCCCCAGTTCCCCGTCCCATCGGGTCCTCCAACAGCACCCCGGATCCTCCGGACTTCCTGCCTCGTCGTTCGCCATCACCACGTCGCCGCTCCATTTCGCCAATGCGCCAACGACCCGCTACTCAGCCTGGAAACTAACCGCCGCAGTTCGCGAGGCACGAACTGCGTATTCGACAGAATTTCAAAGTCCTCGTCTTAATCCCACGAATGTTACTGCTGTCATCGTTGGAGGTGTTTATACTCATGCGTTCGTCGACGCCAGTGCCGCTGTATCAGTTATCAGCCAAAAACTCTGCCGCTCCCTCCGAAAGGTGACTACGCCTCTCGAGGGACTATCGCTTCGTACCGCATCCGCTCACACTATACAGCCGACAGCTGTCTGCACTGCTCGCGTCGTCATTGCTGCAGCCTTGTACATCATCGAATTCGTCGTTCTTCCCACATGTTCTCATGACGTCATTCTCGGCTGGGATTTCCTGTCCCAGCACCATGGTATCATTGACTGCGCCAATCCTCAAGTAGAGCTCATTGAACCAAGTGATGCACCGTCTGATGCCCTGCTCCACGAGTCATGTCCTCGTTTTACTGCCAAGCTTCTCGTAGCTCATCACACAACCATCCCACCGGTTAGCGCTGTTCTGGTTCCCCTCCTTGCCCCTTTTACCACCGCCGCGACAGTCCTTTTTGTGCCCTCTAACGTTGTCGGCCGCCGCCCCCACTTACCGCTGCCGTTTGCCCTCCTTGACATGAACAACGGCGCTTGCACAGTTCTGGTAGCCAATCCTCTTGCGTCTCCCGTTATGTTGATGCCTCGGCCGCATCGAGCCCGTGGACCTTCTGTTCGCCTTTGATGGTTTGTCATTCCTTGTCTGCCAAGTTGACGCCTTGACTCCAACTCGTGTGGCTTCAGATCCGCTACAGCGGGATCTTTTTGACCATTCTGTGGACAGCGCTCTACAGCCGAGCCACCGCGAGCAACTTCTTGACCTTCTACACTAATTCCGCTCCTCCTTCGACATCCCGCAATCTTCTTTGGGCCGCACGACGACCGTTTCTCACCTCATTGACACTGGTGCTCACCCACCTCTCCATCAGCGGCCGTATCGGGTGTCCCCGACTGAGCGCCGTGTTATTGCCTAACAAGTCAATGACATGCTGCAACGCGGAGTATTTAGAGAATCCTGTAGTCTATGGTCGTCTCCTGTGGTCCTAGTTAAGAAGAAGGATGGCTCCTTACGATTTTGTGTTGATTATTGCCGCCTAAACAAAATTACTAGTCGTGATGTGTATCCCCTCCCACGAATCGACGATGCTCTGGACTGCTTGCAAGGCGCAGAATGCGTTTCCTGACTCGATTTGCGCTCTGGATATTGGCATATGCCCATGGCAGAGGACCATCGCGCTAAGACCGCCTTTATTACTCTAGACGGACTATACGAATTTAATGTTATGCCGTTCGGACTCAGCAACGCCCCAGCCACATTTGAAAGAATGATCGACACTGTACTGAGTGGCCTGAAATGGAACATCTGTTTATGCTACGTCGATGATATCGTCGTCTCTTTAACCGACTTCCCGACCCACCTGACTCGACTTCGCCAGGTCGTCACCTGCCTAACCTGCGCCGGTCTTCAACTGAACCTCAAAAAGTGCCGCTTTTTTGCCCGCCAGCTCACAATACTCGGACATGTTGTGTGCAAACATGGAGTTCTGCCTGATCCTGAGAAGCTCCGCGGTGTTGCTGACTTTTCGAAACAGACCACTTTGAAACAACTGCGAAGCTTCGTGGGCCTCTGCTCGTACTTTTGTCGTTTTGTTCGCAATTTCGCGACCATCATAGCCCCCCTTACACAGCTCTTGAAAGGCGCCCCTAACCTCCCCTCTTGGTCGCGATGATGCCTTCGCGACGCTGCGCAATGTTCTGACCTCACCGCCAATCCTTCGCCAGTACGACCCTACTGCACCTACAGAACTTCACACCGATGCCAGTGGTGTCGGCCTCGGCGCCGTCCTTGCCCAGCGCAAGCCTGGCTTCTCCGAATACGTTGTCGTCTACGTAAGCCGTGCTTTTACCAAAGCCGAGACCAACTACTCCGTTACCGAAAAAGAGTGCTTAGCAATCGTGTGGGCTATAACGAAGTTCCGCCCTTACTTATATGGCCACTCCTTCGATGTAGTTACAGATCATCACGCTCCCTGCTGGATCGCGTCTCTCAAGGATTCGTCTGGCCGTCTCGGGCGCTGGGCTCTCAGGCTTCAGGAATACGACATCCATGTAGTGTACCGCTCTGGCCGCAAGCACTCTGACGCCGACGCTCTTTCTCGGTCACCGGTGCGTTCGCCTAACTCATCATCCCCTCCTCAAGCCTCCTTGTCAGCACTCACCATTGAGGATATGCCTTTCGTGCAACGACAAGATCCTTGGGTTTCTAACCTGCTAGATGTCCTTGGCACTACATTCGCGGCTATGCATACTCGGGCACTCCACCGACAGGCCTCCCATTTTACCATTCGGGACGGCTTGCTCTACCGAAAGAACTACAACTCAGATGGCAGAAAATGACTTCTTGTCATTCCGCGCCACCTCCGCTCCGAGGTTAGTGCCCACCATCACACTGACCCGCAAAGCGCTCATGCAGGCGTCCTGAAAACCTATGATCTAATTCGTCAGAGGTGTTACTAGCGGGGAATGTACAATTTCGTACGTCGTTAGATTCGCTCTTATACCGCCTGTCAACAACGCAAGATTTCTCGCCATCCCACTGGCCCTCTCCAGCCTTTACCGTGTCCAGCTCGCCCGTTTGATCGCGTGGGAATCGACCTCTGTGGTCCGCTACCATGCAGTGCCGCCGGTAATCGATGGGTCATCGCCGCCGTCGACCACCTGACCCGTTATGCTAAGACTGCTGCACTTTCCGCGGCGACAGTCCGAGAGGTAGCCCATTTTCTTCTGCACCACTTCATTCTTCGACACGGCGCCCCTCGCGAACTACTGAGCGATAGAGGTCGTGCTTTTCTTTCCGAAGTAGTCCAAGAGCTCCTGTCGCCTTGCAAGTCGATACATTGGGCTACAACCGCATACCACCCGCAAACCGAGCGTTTCAACCGTACGCTTGGGGACATGCTCGCAATGTATGTTACATCTGAATCTGGGAGCTCCATCTGGGACCAGGTACTGCCATTCGTAACATTCGCGTACAACACTGCCACCCAAGCAACAACTGATTTTTCGCCCTTCTTTCTCTTACACGGCCGTGAACCATCTTGTACCCTGGACACAATTTTGCCATACTATCCAGATTCCTCTGAGTACAGTGCTTTGTCCGATATTGTACAGAAGGCTGAGGAATGCCGTCAGCTAGCTCGCACGTTTACTTCCAACAATCAAGGCTATCGCAAAGATCAGCATAATAGCGATACCCCTGCTCCGACGTTCCTGGCCGACAGCTTCGTTTGGCTATGCGTTCCTGCCACCAGCAAATTAGAAAAGAAATACCACGGACCTTATCGCGTCTTGGAACGCACATCCCCTGTTAACTACATCATCGAGCCAGTCACCCCTTATTCCGACCGCCGCCGCCGCGGCCGTGAGGTTGTCCATGTTAGCCGCCTGAAGCCGTATTACAACCCTCTGGTCGTGTATTTTCCGTGAGTCGCCAGGATGGCGACTTCTTCACGCGGGGGAAATGTAAAGAAGACGAAGAAGAAACAACGCTGCGGCATCGCGATCACCATCGCTGGTCTCCGGCGCCCATCTCTCTCGCGCTGAAGCTGTGCCCTGCGGCTGGTATTCCGATCCTGCTGTGCCCGAATTACTGCCAGCGCTAGACATTCCAATCAACTATTAAATCCACATTTCATATGAGCATTTTTTTCAATCAAACCGCGTCCTTCTGTCACACAGTTGTCTGAGCGCCCCAGTAAATGTATTCTATAAATTATTAGGTAAAGGCACAGTATACCCTTTTTCTTGTATCTTCATTTAAAAGCTCTTCTTTCTGTTTGTATGTACTGTTTTGTTGCAATATTCAATTATTTGGTGACCATCACTTGTATACCCAGTGTACAATGCAGAGGTCTCTTGAAAAATGAATCGTTTCAAATTTACAGCTTTCAAAGTTGCTACAACGTGTGGCAAAAGGGCCTCTGGGAAATAACAGATCTTGCGATTCAACTACGTGTCTTTTTTTCCACACAGAACATTTTTAACCGTATCTAGGGAAATCTAGGGAATATTCAGTTACATTTTGGGGGAGAGGTGGCTTTTGAGGTTGGCAGCACTGTAGCCCATACAGTCCTGTTGGGTACCTGGACGATCGGTGTTCGCTTCGCTGACACTGACGAGAGACGTCTCACTGGATCACTGGACCTTTCGTTTCCTTGGGCCTGGCGAATGCGTTTGACTGCGTAGAACATGGTTACTTGTTCACCGTGCTCTGCTCATTTGGTTTTCCTGATGAATTCGTTCAGCTTAAACGCGGCCTTTACACAGACCTTAGCAGTGAACTAGTACTGAATGGCCAAATTGCCGGCAGCTTTCCGATTACGCGGGGAGTGCGTCAGGAGTGCCCGCTCTCGCCGGTACACTTCATACTTTCGCTCGACCAGGGTCGCCGCGGACAGGCGTATTCGAGGTTTCCCATCAGTAGGACAGGGGACTGTCGTTATATATGCCTACGCGAACGACATATCACTCTCCGTGCGTGTCAATGACAGTTTCATTGTTTTCTTGAACATCTTTTCGGAATACGCAGCTTTATCTGGAGCGCAGCTGAACACGAAGAAAAGTAAAGCACTCCGCTTCGGTCAGTTCAGCGGCCCTTTAGCTGCCGACGTATTGTTTGTGAACGCAGTGCGTGTACTTGGCTTGCTCTATGAGCCAAGCAGGGTTTCTCCACGTACATGGTACTTAGTTCTCTCGCGAGAAATGCACGCTATTTCTAACGCAGCGCGTTTCAACCTCCCGCTGAATGTTAAAATCAGTGTCGCCAAGACACAAGCGTGCGCTTTCACCCTTTATGTGGCGCGCATCGCCACAATCCCGCGCCGTGTTACGAACAGACTCGCGTCCCTTATAGAGACCTTTGTTTGGGATGGCAGAACAGCGCTAGTCGCCCGTCATATCCTACACCTTCCGAGGAGCAGGGGAGGCCTTGGCCTGCCGTGCATCTGGACAGTGGCTCGAATACTCGCGTTAAAGCTGGTGGATATAGTATCGCTCAGAAGTAGGCCCTCTGGGCTGTAAACTTTTGATAAAGGCTGTACCTTTTCAAAAGTACAGTCATCGATAGTGTTTTTTCTTATGCTGGCTCAATGGAATCAGATATTTATTGAAGAAATTTTCTATCTAGCATAGAGTGATGCTCGATGTGGAAAATAAGTGAATTCCAAAACGACCTCTTCAAAGTTTTCAGCACTAAACAAGAATCTGCTGGTGTTTGCATCTCGCATAACCAACGAACCTCTCTTACGTGGAAATATTTTAACACTTATGAACTCATATACCGTCTGACCTTCGGTGTAACGTGAACATATCGTATATCAAAAGAAAGCCAGAAAGTAACGGCGTTGATTTAAAACACTGGCATAATTCCAAAGAAATAAAACATTTAGCCTATAGAGCATTTCTAAGGCAAATAATGAAATATGCTGCAGCAGTATTGGACCATTGGATGAAACTAACAAAACTGAGGATAGAAAGCTTCCCGCGGAAATTCGTAAAGTTTACCTTTAGTTGTTAGAGTTAGAATACTTCCACAAAAGTTCTGCTGCTAACGGCAAAACTTCAACATTACAGATGGCCATAGCAGGTTATCGCGCAAGAATAAAATTATTCTATTTTGACTTAATAAAGCAGAAATGGCGGGAAGCATTTTATCTGAGAGCCGATCTCGTGGCTCTGCACATTACTGCTTTTCTTCAACGATCTTTTTACTTTCTTGTAAAAAATATTTTCGAAATTATGTTTTTCCCTAAGTCACCGTGGAGTGGAATGGTTTGCTTTCAAATGTAAGTTTTCAAACAGTGACCCTAGTTGCACAAGCCTTGAATAAAGCATTAGGTGCATGTGCTTCCCTGATTTGATCCCATATTTTGCTGTGTTGAGCAATGTTTGCCTTAGTACATGGTAGTTTATTGTTGTCTGCACTGTGGTTTTGACTGGTCGCTGCTTGTGTTGCGCAATGAACTTCTCAGTGGTTTTATCATGTGTGTAAACCACTCCTACGAAGTGTTTTAAAGCGGGCCAATAGTATTTTTTAAGTAAATACATAAAGGTCTGTGTTTCTCTACAGCAAATTATTTTTCTTGAAAAAAAAAAGAATAACGAGAAATAAAAAAAAAAAACAAACAGAACAAATATTGATTAAGAAGATGGCCTGGTATCCTATGTCGAAATACACACCGGTACGCAGTCTTCTCGGCATCTTGGGCAGATGTACATACCTCCATAAAATATCACAACATTTGGTATATTTTAAAAAACATAGCTTCAGCTATGAATTCCAAGTGAGTAAAGGGCTGAACTTAGTGTGTATGTGTGATATTTTGACGTGTGAATGACTTGTATTTTTGCGCTTACTTGCAAGCTGCATTTTTTGTTCGAATAGAACTCGATTCCTTCCACGTCTGCACACCACTGCTCTTACCTCGGTCTCTGATCTTTACAGAGAGAGACGGCAACACTTGGCTGCTGCATCAAACCGAAATTTCGTAAAGCAGTACGTGTTCTTCTTTGAGAGTTTTTTACAATCCTGTTCTCACTCATTTTTGTCCTTTGGACAAAAGGAAGTTATCAATATGCCTGTCTGATGTTAATAAAAAAAAAACAAAAAAAAAAAATGCAACAAAGCAATTTTGTAAAAAATGCTAGCGATACTTGGTATTACATTCACAATATTACAGAACCTGACACGCTGCTTGTAGATTTCAGTGGGCCTGTATTGATAGCATGTTCAACAATGAGTCCAATAACATGTTTTGGCGGCACTAATGCAAGCTTAAAGAAACAGGTATGCTGTCATGCCTAAGGAGATGGTCGGCCAGGGCGAATCAATCTATTCGTTTCTGCGCGGAAGTCAGGCGAACGACCGAATCTCTCATTATTTTCAAAAGAAAATAATGAATGATGACCAGTTTCACATAGGCCAAATGCCAATTACTGACAGTATAAGGTTGTAATCGACAGCATTGCGAAAACAACCACGAGAAATAAAATATTATACCGTGCATAAGCCGAGATGTATGCGACTATGCGTATTTCTCACAGAAGTAGCTTGATTGGCTTGGGCTTCAAAGGCCATTTGAGTTCTGTTTCCACCTCAAAAGTGTGAGCCATGTCAGCTCCTGCACATTTATTTGTGTTGCTGTGTCAGGTTGGCACGCGAGGCACTGACTAATCAGTACCCGGCCATGTCACCTTCTAAGTACGACCTGCAAGAAGTATGTTGCGATTTAAGCGTCAGAAACGACGTCGGCTGGGTTTTGTGCGAATGGAGCAAATAAGGCTTCCACTCTAATAATGCACTTATTACGTCGTATCTCTGCCCCCAAGGGCACGCGATCTCTCTCGAAAAAATGTTCTGTCGTTGCGTTTCAACGCAAGAGCATATCTCATAGCAGTGCATGTCACTGGAACAGAGAGCTACCCTTTCACATTGATTACAATCTTTCCTGGAGCTCTCAGACAGAATGCATGAAACACGTTGAACGCATGTTTTGTATTTTCTGAGCAGAAACTCGTGGGAAGCGTCAGTGCTGCCGATGATCTGCTTTGATGTTAAGTTGATGTTAAGCCTAAGTTTAAAGCACGTTCAAGAAACAAAATTAAACTGTTTTTATCAATGTACCAAGTCTAAGCGGACAAGCTGCGTATGGGCAGAATAACGAGACTGAAAAAATGGCTGTTGCGTAGCTGAGCTGTGCCTGGTCATACAAGCGAAAGCTTTGCTCTGCCGTTATTATGCATCGGTTTAGCTGTGATAGGACATATCTAGTCATGGATTGTTAAACCAAGCCCGACAGGTATGTTAGGAGCAGTGTTAAAAATAGGCTTTTATGCATTGTTTAGCCTCCTTTATCAATTCTTGCTTAGCATAACAGCTACATATACCGAGATGGAAACGTATCAGAAACAAGACTTCTCCAGGCTGTTGGCGAGTATCATGGACATCATAACAGGGCCCAGACGATACAAAAAGTGCCCAGGCAGAGCTATATAGCTAACGGTGGCGGTGTAGCCAAAGGGCAGGCAGGGGACCGGAATGCTGTGTGGCTTTGTGCCAGGCAATGTTCTATATTTGTGAAGATGTGTACCATTGCAAAACAAACTTGCCACATGTGTAAAAAATGAGAAGCAGCAGCAGGTAGCAAATTAGAAAAAAGAAGCAAATAAGCTGCAGACGAAGAAGCGAGCGCCGAGCGGTGCACCGGCTCCTCGCGCCACACCTGAGGTTAAATTGGGCTTGCCGATGACTTTAACTCCTGCTACGCTAATAAAGCTTTCGCTTTAAAATTGTATCAGAGACCAGTTCATGACATACCAATAATTCGAGTAAGGTAAGGGAAACCACAAACCCGCACAAGACACAGGTCAAAATCATCAGAGATAAATAAGTTGACACTGAGTTCAGCTGACACTTAATCTGCTGTCATATTTAACGCCACTTCCTTGTAATTTTTATAATCAAGCAGACGTACCACCTCCGACACCATTATCAAGAATCAAGCACGCAGTTGTGTCGGTTTTTCTCCTGCCGTCAGGTTTTCTTTTCTTCAGTTTAAGACGAGTACTTTCATCCGCATTCAGCTTCAATAACATGTATACAAGGTTGTAAAGGAAGTGCTATATGTGCACAACTACTGACGCTACTTTTACCTGTCAGTCTTATCAAGGTTTGCAGGCAATTAAACGACATTTCGTGCTATTGCAGGAGCAAATAAGAATTACCACTTAACTTCCGGCTCGTTGCGTTGGTCGGCATTGTTTGCCTGTGAAGCCATAGAAAGCGCCGTCTACTCATATATAACGAGCTTCCTTGACGCAGAAAATTTAGCTGCTCCTAAGTTGAAATCACAACAGGGTATCAGTGAAATCCAGGTTCTTTAATTTCTTCGTGTGTACCGTTCTAAGGTGCTTGTCGATTTGGCGGGCGACGTGTAACTTACACATGCATTGAGATGAGGGACTACGTACTTGGAGCGACAGAATGAAACTTCAGTTTATGCAACAAACGGATTACAGAAAAATGTTTTGCACAAGACAGGAAGGAGACGACACTTAACAGAGAATAACTCACTCGACACTGCACTACGTGAAAGGAAGCGTTAACTGAAACTTGCGCCGGGGCCTGCCTGCTTCGCAATCATAGCTTCACCGAGCGAGAACTAGCGATAGCCGCGCGGCGCGCGCTCAAATAACCGCCGCCGAATTCTCGAGAAGTGGAGGAGTAGCGGGAACAGCATAGCGCTGCCACAGTTATGCTTCCCACCTCCGGTTTTCTAGAGAAGCCCAGAAATGTCTCGACGTCATGGGCTGCACGCTTGGCCTCTTTAATGATACGGAATGAGGAGGGCCAGGTCCGCACGGTGGGCTGTACGCGTGAGTCAGCGTGTCCCTTCGCCCATGCCTACGATGGCGATTGGGCAATCGGCCGAGCCGCCGTCTGAAAGCCTCTACAATCTTCCACCTGCGCAGCTTTCTCCGGCGTGCGCGCTCAAACATTGAAAAATGGACAACCGCGGCCTTGCAGTATCCGAAAGCACTCCCTATATCAAACTTTGTCATCTTTCGCCCGATTGTGCACGCTGAGGGGCAAATGCATCTTTCTTATCTCTCCAATTAACCGGATTCTGTGCCAACTGCGCCCACGTGACATCCGCCAACGTCTTAATCTCTTCCGCCCAAACAACTTTCTGCCACCCCCTGCTATCCTTTCCTAGACTTAGAGCCTAATTCAATACCTATAGCAACGATTCGTTGTCATTTCGCATTGCATGTCCTTCCCAAGCAAATGTATTCAATATTGTGGAAGCTTGGGCTTGTTGGTTTCGGTCTTTAAATACCCTTGTGGCCCCAGGCCCGGCATCAGGATCGGGAACTAAATGATGCATACACACATGGCCCCAACTTCGTGTACCCTAATTGTGAAAATGCAGATTTATATTTGCATGCTACATTGCAATAATACACACGATATAGGTGTGATAGTCGAGCCCGAATGCGACGAACTACTTTTTTTTGGAGACATTTACACAGTGATTGTGTAGTCTCATATAAACCTCTCGGCATATAAACCTCCAGAGGTAGTCTGGAGGTTTATAAACCTCCAGACTACATCTAGAGGTTTATATGCCGAAGGAAACGAAAATAGCGGCTGATAATGGGCATCACAAGGTCTTCTGTAAGAATCTCATTATCCTGTTATGTTTCTCGCTGTCCACCTCCACCTTTGGTGAGAAGAAAAACGAGGGTGATCGTTTAAACCAGTGAAAGGCTCTTGCCCCATAGACCATATTGTCGACTGTACACAAAGTTATCAGGTCCTGGGACAAGATGACTTGTGGCTATTGTGTGCCTAATACATACATACATACATACATACATACATACATACATACATACATACATCCATACATACATACATACATACATACATACATACATCATCATCATCATCATCATCATCATCATCAGCCTGACTATAACCACTGCAGGGCGAAGGCGTCTTCCATATTTTCGCACTTAACCCGGTTCTGTGCTAGCTGCATCCACTTCACCTCTGCGAACTTCTTAATCTCATCCGCCCACCTAACTTTCTGCCGCCACCTGCTACGCTTTACTTCCCTTGGAATCCAGTTTGTTACTCTAAGTGCCCATCGGTTATCCTCTCTTCGCACTACATGTCCTGCCCATGTGCATTTCTTCTTCTTCATTTACACTAGAATGTCGCTAAATCGAGCTATTTGTATGACCCACTCTGCACGCTTCCTATCTCTTAATGTTACCCCTACCATTTTTCGTTTCATAGCCCTCTGGATTGTCCTCAACTTAAGTATAACTCTCTTGGTTAGCCTCCACGTTTCAGCGCCATAGGCGAGTACAGGTAAGATGCAACTGTTATATACTTTCCTCTTTAGCGATACCGGTAAGCTGCTAGTCATAATCTGCGAGTGCTTGCCAAATGCGCTCCATCCCAATCTTATTCTTGTTATTTCCTTTTCATGGTCCGGATCTGCGGTTACTACCTGTCCTAAGTAGACATATTCGCCTACTACTTCCAGTACTTCGCTACGTAATGTAAACTGCTGTTCCTTCTCGAGGCTGTTGAACATTACCTTAGTCTTCTGCATTCCGCGCGCGTCATGATTGGCCAGCTTCGGCCGAACCTTCTGGAGGCATCCAGTTCACTCTCCGGCCAAATGAGTCATCGTTGCCGCCAAGTGGTGAGGAGGGGGTGACACTGATGAACGAAAGGCTGCGCGCTCTCCTCGCGCGGAAAAGGAGACATTTCTTTAATCTTCTGGAACCCTATACGCTTTCACCAATCTTCTGGAACCCTATACACGACGCCACGTGCGCGCCTCCTTCGCGCTGGTCTAAATCAACGACACGGTGCGCTGATTTCGTGACATTGGGCGGAAATGTCGGTAGGTGGATGAGTTTAAGACGCTTGTGCCGGCTGAAGTAGATGCAACCACACAGGATCAGGGTAATTGGAGGAATATGAGAGAAGCGTTCGCTCAGCAGTGGGTATAGTAAGCCTGATGCCGATAATGTACAATACACTAGCATATAAAAGAAAACGAGTACTTCTGATATAATAAAAGGAATTGTACACGTTAGGTAATGGAATTAAATTAAGCAAAACGGTATAATTCTATGTAGTCTTACTAACTGTCATATCTAATATAGTAATAGCGACATACTGGTATCCGGCAAACGACGTGGAAAAAAGGCTGCTGCTTAGTACGGCAAAGCTTGCTTATGCAAGCGAAAACTTTGGTTGGCATGGCTAGACTGTGTTGCTAACCAGGGTAGATACATATGTACAACCAGATGTTTCGCATAGTTTATTTCCAGTTTGGTTTTACGGCGATAAATACCGTGCAATGCTGAGTGAAATAACTTGACACGGTTGTAACCCTGGCCAAAGCCAGTTGTCAAGCAAACGCTTCACACTTTTATTTAGGCAAGTGGTGAGACGCTTTTCCGCGCGGATCCAAAGCAAGCGAGCACAGCCGTTCCCGCGCGCCACAACGGCGACACGGAGTCACGTGGTATATCACTTGGCTGACACATCCCCACTCCCCTAAGTGAAGATCACATTGACCGCTAAAGGTGATCTTGGTTCGACGGCGCTAGCAAAGCTTTCGCTTCAAACATGTGCATGGCATTTATTTATTTTTCACCTGAAATACCCATAATATAGGTACAGTGCAACACAAATTACTAATACAACCAATGAGACTTGGTTAAACACCAATATTTTTATGATGTTCTTAAAATGAATGGTGCTGGTGTGGAGTACGGCTCGGGCAGTCTTTGTTTGATGACTCTTCGAACAAAGAAATAATGCAGGTGCGGAATAGTACTCGCGTTAGTTGGGCTAACCAGTGTAGTGTGTCACACAGAGGGACACTGGCAGCGCGGGACAGCCTCGTTTTCTGAATCACAGCTGCCGACAGCAAGGAGGAATCGGCAGCAAACGGTCGTGTACAATATGTGCGGGGAGGATGGCTGGCTGCTTTTTCCGAGCATAGGGTTGGTTCATACTTTTCTTTTTGATGGATGGTGGATGTCTTTGCAAAGCATTCGCTGTAATTATCCGAGATAACTTAGGGTTCTTGAAGTGAGTCACTGTAAGTGATTCTGCTGACAGGTCGGGCGTCTTCCTCAACGATAAAGGAATGTTTTGCAATACGCATGTGTCGAACATAATTTGATGATGAATAGCTCCCCTAGAATATCTCTGCTGCAAAAAGAATGCTTTTGTAAACCACCTCGGGTTGTGGTTTTCGATCCTTCGGGGAATGGCCGGGAAGAGGGGACGTTTTGAACGAAACTCCTGCAGACAAGAGAAACACCGGCCTTCTTTTTTACATGGCATTATTCTTTGCCAATAGCTCACTTTGTCTATTCCTGAAATCAGTAATACCAACTGGGTGGACCGAAAGCTGGTCAGTGTTCTATTCGACGACCGCACAAGCGGTCCGCATGTCTCTGATGCGCACAAGCACGATGATGCTTGGTCGGCTCGGTGAACTGAATTCTTCATGCATAATTCCTATGAGCGACGTGGTGTGTGACGGTTGTAGTAGCTGATATATATATATATATATATATATATATATATATATATATATATTCCATCAGGAGCTTAATGAGCTTTGATCGAAAGTTGATGATCTCTCGATGCTCACTGAGATATTTGACATTCAATATCATGTCGCGGCAGCCCTGCTTCAGAAGCGCGAAACTGGCATAACAAGTAGGTTCAGAGCTGGCAGTGCAAAATACCGAAGAGTAATAAGGTTGCCACGTGCGATGGGGATCAGCGCTCCATCTGAATTGAACTGCTCGCTGTTGCTTGAGGATACCGCCGAACGGTTCACTGACGACTGAGTAGCCAGCACTTCTCTCCACGGAATTATTAACAGAGCAGCCTATCGGGCGCTACTTCAAGATCAGGTGTTCGTATTCTCACATTACGCGTATAATTTAGCCTCTGTGTCCGATCTTGGCTTCATCGTGAACTCCAATCGATTTTCGACCGCAGTATCAGCGAAATGTCTTTCTAATCTTCCTGTGGTTTTTAAGCGAATGATGGCCAATATTCGCAGCACCAACCATCTTTTCGAAAGTTTCTGTGTTTAGTTTTCTCTACGGGGAGTGGCTCACCCAAAATCCCTCACACTGCCGCTGAGTAGCTACGGCCAGGCGACGAGTGGAATGAGGAGACGGATAGATATCTTGGCGGCCCGTACTAACTACTTCGCCGCTGTATATGAATCATATGTGGTCGCGGGCTAGCACTCAGCCATGGGACTTTTACGACGAAACCGTGCAGGTCGATTCCTCTGTCCTAAGAGGAAAGAAAATATGAACCGCCAGCGATTGTTGAACATTCTCCAGGAGTCGCATTCCAGTCACTTGAGGGCTACTCGTTAGTGGCATTGTGGAACATGTGGCTCACACCCAAGAGTACTTCTTCGGGGCGGAGGACTGCGTACTGCAGCGGCCTAGGTCATGGCCAGTTTCCCTTGGAGCGAATGGTGATGGATTGCCAAACTAATACGGATCAGCTGTTCGCGAACGACGTGTGTGATGGTCGCTATGTGAGGATGTTAGAATTCTTTACTACAACGGCCAATGCCGGTCTTCCATAATCGCTTCGCCGCTTCGAGCATAACATTTTTCACAATCTCATCTGGTGTTTATGACAACGTAAAGACTTGATTACCGTTCTCAAGGACATCATTGCAGGGGCTGCTCCAGGCGCTATTTGAGGTCTTCTCAATCATGGCCGCTGTATTGCTAAACACTGCAAAGATTTTGCGTCGTTCGCGTAGAATACCCGCAAAATATCTCTATTGCCACCGCGCAGCAGCAAGTTCACTTCCTTTTCCTGATACATGGCGGAATCGGCACGGCGAAGGACATTTCATTTCTTAGACACAAGCAGACTGATTTGTCCTGGGGTTGAATATTTCATTAGAGCAGGGACGAAGCTATATCTTCTTTTGCTCAAATGCCTCCGACAATGTATGCTTAATCACTCGGGAATATTAATAGAAGCTTCATAATTTTCGTTGCTTGTCTGGGTAAATAATACGAGTTATTTGGCTGCATATCACCATTTATTTGCATGTTTTGAATTTACCACGCGTGAAGAGAGGTCTAGCCAGCAATTTCTCCGCATCTTAACCAGACAGCCTTCGGAACATTGGAGGCTGATGGAAGTGCCGAGAACAACAGTCAAAATCTGTTCTGAGGGCAGTGTATTCGGATAAATTCCACGTTGATGATGATTACCGTCTCCATCAGATATCGTGTTGCTCTGTCGGTGTCTCTTGGTCCGGAATTCTCATTAACGCTTGTAAACTTCACTTTTGAGATGACTTGCACAAAGAAATAATTCAGCAATTCGGAGTTAGCAAGCGCGGTGATGGTGCACGGCAGTCGTCAAATTGCAGAATATCCACCGTTCTTAGCAGCACGCAGTTTAAATTGGAAGGTTTCAATCGATATCTGGCGTACTTGTGCTTGCCTATCTATATATAAGCTCGAGTAGGAAGTTCTCTTTCTGCTTACGTAATCTATTCATAAATAGCAAAGCGGAATCATACCTGTTCTTGGTCTTTTTTCTGACATCAGTACATCTCCATACGCCTGTAATCGCCAGTTTAGTGATGTACACGCGTAAATACTGGATAAAATTTAATAGAAACATAAACTGATGCTTTAATCAATAGCTTTGCGGTGCATTTATCGGTATATAACAACTTTTCACGATAGAGGGTACTGGCAGTGCAAACGTTTTCATACAGAAGCCGATTTTGGTAACATAACTGCACTATTTACCCGTTCGGTTTACTGTCTAATTAAAACTAGACGGGTCAGAACATAAAGGCGCTCATGTTGATCTTTTCTCTAGCTTGGCCTAAGCGAGTTACTGTTTCACGAGTCACCTTTCGAGGGCTAGGGATAAAGCAGAGTGATGAGTGCTTGGGAGGAGTTAAAGGAGGGCAATAACATTCATGCCTTTTCAAACAAAATTTTGATTTCTGAATATGAATTTTAAGTGTTTATATATGTTTTTATTTATTTGTAAATTTATTTGTAATCGTCATGTCAGGCGATGCCTAATTTTAATTTCTAAGATCAGCATACATTTCGTGAAGGCTACATGGCTATTTGCTGCAGCGTATAAGATGGTGTTCATACCCATTCGCTTTTACAGTAAGAGCGAGAAATAAAGCAATGAGGGTAGTTCTTTTACTTAGCATCGTTCTGCTTAAGGGTGAGTATAATTATGCAATATTTGCTACTATTATATTACAAAATGTCCGTCTAGGGTTAACGCGCACGAATAGTTTATCAGTTGTTACAAGCAATGCGCATGGCCAACTCCGCCCCCTCTTAGTTGATAAATCCATTTGTACAACATTTTGTGCCAGTTGGTTACATACATTCATTATTACAGCGCAAAGACGGCACAGAACAAG
>JAJIZL010028779.1:31108-70175 GCA_023969395.1 Amblyomma maculatum
TGGCGGACAAGGTGTGTAGGAAACGCTATCTCATTCTATACGTAGTACGCACACGACGACAACGAGCGCGACTGGAGAAACAAGAGGAAGTACATGCTAGTCGAAGAAGACAAGCAGCACGCCGCACGAAACCGATCTAGGTCCAAGACGCCGACACGCAGCCGCTCCCGCTCTCAATCGAAGAGCCGCACAGATGCGAGGACAAACAGAAGTCGTTCTCAGGTGCGCTTCGGTGGAAAGGACAACGGAGGCGATGGCACGTGGGCGGACAAGGTCAGAGACGCTACCACGCCTCCAAAGAAAAGTGAGTCCCGCAATCCTGATAAAGAGCGAATAGCTATGTTTGAACAGGAACTAAGAGCGCTAAAAGCCGCTTATACTAAGCTAACACTCGAATTAACTGCAATGGGTAAAGCGAACAGCCGTAAACAAACGCTCACACCTGAGCCACTCGTTGAGACGAAGAGACATGAAGAACAAATCGAAGAATGCCCGCCTTCTAAGAAGCGCGCTTTAACGCAACCGCGAACCACGAAGGACGCTATGGACGCCATGAGCGAGAATATGAGGCTAATGCACGAGAGCATGGTGCGAATGAACGAGAAAATGGACATATTTAGCTCGCGAGTACAGAAAATGGAAATGTATCTAAACAATACGGTAGTACCGGCAATGGCAAGGATGAGTTCACAACACATCGGTGCGCAGGGCCCACCTCGCGATGGTCTCACTGCAAGCGAAGGAGGCTACAACGGCCAACATGACAGTGCCGAATAAGACACGCAGTCTCCGCGTCTGGCAATGGAACTGTAGGGGGATCGCCTCAAAAAAGGCGGTCCTCCTGCAGATGGTCAAATCAGAAAGCAAGAAACCACACGTCATCATGCTACAAGAAACACTCACAACCGAACTGGCCATTACGGGATATATGGCCGAAGCCCACAGAAACGAGCAGGGCAGAGGCGTCGCTTTACTGATTGGAAAGAAGATCCCGTACATTCGGCATGAGAAACGCCACACAGCCTGCTATCTAGAACACCTCATGATTGAGATCATACCGAACGACCACGTAGGGAACAAGCAAAGCATCTTCCTCACCAATCTATATGAACCGCAGACCTAAGGATACGAGGCAAGGATTTAGAGGCATTCTGGCCAAGATTGCACTCATCGCCAAAGACAGTCCGCTGATCATAGGTGGAGATTTTAACGCCCCACACCAGGCTTGGGACTACGCGTATCTCTCTAGCAAGGGAAATCGTCTTCTCACGACAGCCTCTGATCTCGACTTCACGCTGATCACAGACCCGGAGACCCGACCCAGACGTGGCACTTCCACATGTCGAGACACCACATCGGACTTTACTTTTATCCGTGGCCTAGAAAAATGTGCCTGGCACAACTCGGGAATAGACCTCGGCAGTGACCACTATATTCTCCGAATTGATGCAGAGATACCGGGAAAGAGGCAAAGGGAGTACAAACTTATCGACTGGGACAAGTTTTGTACAATACGGGCGCAGCCATCCAACTCATCAGGAGCAACCACAAATCACACAATATCGAGTTGGACCGAGAAGCTCAAAGCAGACACCGCAGCCTCGGAACGGACAATTACCACGGACGTTATGGTAGAGAGGATGATGGACAGTCGGCTAGCGAATCTTCTTGAAGCCAAACATTCCATTCCAGCCAGGTGGAAGGGCAAACATCTTAACAGAAGACTACGAAGGAAACTTGCCGAACTCAACAAGACAGCGTTGAGTTCGGCAACAAGACAACAACTCAACTCAACAAAAGGGATCATCGTTTGTCCCTTGTCTTTCTCCTTTAGTCCTGTCTTTAATTTTACGCTGACAAAATATGCACTCTACTCAACAAGACCATTGAACAATACTGCATGGTTCTCTCCCGACAACAATGGGACGAAGTCTGTAACTCCCTCAACGGGAAAATACGCTGAGGGAGTGGGTGGGGACTCATAAAACACCTCCTCGACGAACACGGAACAAAGTCCAAAACTATGCAACGGATCAGGCTAAGTAAATTAGTACATCGCGAGAAGCAAACCAGTACCGCCGAAGCCCTTCTGGATGACCTTGCCAAACGGTACTTACCGCTTAAATCGGGGCTACCCAGTACCTTAGAAAGAAAAATCTATTACGGTGCCCCATACTCAGAGCTAGATACGGACTTCACAGAAAGCGAAGTACGCTTCGCAATTCACGAGCTCAACAGTAACTCTGCAGCCGGCCCCGATGGTATCACAAATCGGGCTCTCCGAAACTTAGAGGACGACTCGGTCACGTTCCTAACGCAACAAATCAATGAAGTCTGGAAAACTGCCCAACTACCTGCAGAGTGGAAACATGCCAATACGGTCCTCATCCCAAAACTGGGAAAGCCGCTGGGCCTACCCAACCTAAGGCCGATCTCACTGACGTCCTGCCTAGGAAAGCTAGCCGAACACGTCATCCTGAATAGACTAGACTATCGGAATACGTAGAAGAAAAGGAGTACTTACAATATGATGGGCTACAGGCCAGGTCTCTCAACACAAGACGCTGTGCTACGAATCAAGAAAAGTCTGTTGGATAGCCCCACACGAGACACCAAGGCGCTACTGGGACTCGACGTGGAGCAAGCTTTTGACAAAATTCAACATCAAGCCATTCTCAAAGCCATATCTGACCACACTTTCGGAACACGCTTCTACCACTACATCAAGGCGTTTCTGGAGGATCGAACGGCCACTCTTCGGATAGGCGAGCACGTCTCGGAGAACTTTAATCTGAGCGATAAGGGAACACCACAAGGCTCAGTACTTTCACCATTCTTATTCAACTTGGCGATGACAAAGCTTTCTCGCGCGCTGGGTGATATTGCTGATGTGGAGCACACCATATAGGCAGACGACGTTACCATCTGGGACACCGGTGGCAGCGATGCGGAATTCGAAGCGCGCATGCAAGAAGCCATCACGGTTACCATCTTGCCCCAATGGGACTTCGCTGCTCTTCTAGAAAATCCGAGCTACTCATCTACCACCCCTCAAGACCAGGGCGCCCGCCCAACCACTGGCGCCGACACCACACACCATGCATAGAGTTACACGAGAGGGATGAAAATCGCATACCTACGGTCGACAAAATACGAATTCTAGGATTAATCATTCAAAGCAACGGGTCCAACTGGGCGATGCTTGACAGCATGACGATCAAGATTGCAAACGCGATCCGAATGTTTCGGCGCATCATGAATAGGCACAGGGGACTGAGCGTGGACAACGCTATTCAAATGGTCCATGCTTTAATACTGTGTCACATCACATACGTGGCTGCAATGCTCAACTGGAAAAAGGAACATCAGAGAAGGCTTGAAGTACGCATAAGCCGAGCTTTCAAGACAGCGTTGGGGCTTCCCGATAATGCCTCCACTGAACTACTCTTACAGCTAGGAGTGCTCAATACCCTTGCCGAAATCATCGAGGCACAGCACATGGCACAGATTGCACGCCTATCAAGCACCAAAGCGGGCAGAGAGATTCTCGTCAAGCTCGGCCTGAACACCATAGTAGAAAGGGACAACGTCCTGCAGTTACCTAAAGTCGTGCGAGAAGCAATAAAAGTGTCCCCCTTCCCCAGAAACGTACACCCGATCCACAATCAAAAAAGAAGGCTCGCCCGCTCCAAAGCCTTCGCTGCGGACGCGGCAGAGTTTCCCGACCAGGCAGCTTTCGTGGATGCAGCGTACATACCGGGAAAGCATGCCTACTTGGTAGCAGTAGTCGACGAACACGGGCGTACACGCAACTCACTCACACTTTACACCAAGCAGCCAGAGGTAGCTGAACAAGCAGCGATAGCACTAGCTCTAAAAGACTCGAACTTCACAATTGTATACAGCGACTCTAGATCAGCCACTCGAGCTTTCGCCAAGGGCGGGAGAGACAAGACGACGCTACGGATCTTAGGCGGAAGTAAACAAGGGCAGCTTAGGGGGCGGCCTGCGGAATCTCAATGAGATCGCACACGAGGCGGCGCGAGGACTCATCGAGCGCGTCGCTTCGGTTTCCCCTGCTACTCCACATATCAGCCAGCCAGCCAGCCAGCCAGCCAGCCAGCCAGCCAGCCAGCCAGCCAGCCAGCCAGCCAGCCAGCCAGCCAGCCAGCCAGCCAGCCAGCCAGTCGGTCAGTCGGTCAGTCGGTCAGTCGGTCGGTCGGTCGGTCGGTCATTTTTTATTTGCAGGAAATCACTCATTCCTGCGGGTGCCAGAGTACAGAGATCAATTATTCACGTACAACGAGCTTCCTAAGCACTTTTATCTAGGCAGACGAGCATTTCCCCTCCCGGATAAGAAATTAACCCGCAGCCAATCAGTCACGTTACGCTCGCTGCAAACGAACTCATATCCCAACCCATGGCGCATGAAGAACATCGACCCAGACTACGATAGACAACATGTGTGTGAACGGTGCAGTGACCGTGTAGACCTAAACCATATGCTGTGTGGTTGTGCATCGAGCGACGCCCATGCCAAGAACAAGGAACATTGGGACAAAGTGTTAAAAAGTGCTTCAATACATGATCAGCTTCGGGCTGTCCAGGAGGCCCGCGCTGCGGCGGAGAGCTTCGGGCTCTCTGTGACGACGTGAGAGCTGCCCTCTACACCTGGCGCCTAGCCGAGTGTCCTTTAGGACCCCTACTGTGGAAATAAAGTTTTACGAAACAAAACCAAACACCTAAGTCAGGGGTCTAAGAGTGGCCAATTTTATCGCATGGCTGTACCATAATGGTAGCGCATTAACAATACCGGACCCCTGTTCTGACCAAGCGTCGCCAACCATTTTCCAATATCGGGCCCATCGCATGTGCTACCTGGGTAGTGAACGTGATAAATGCTGACACTGAGAGTGACTGAGAGTGAATTGATGATAGCGGTTGATGGTGTCTTTATTGTTTGAGTCCGAATGAGATGTCGGAATAGCCATAACTTATGACATAATTGCCCCGGCCACGACCTCGAAAAAATAGAGGCAATGGGAAAGGGAAAAAAGATAATCAAGCCTAAAGGTGCAAAGAGAGAGATACAAAAAAAGGTGTAAAATGAAGAGGCAAAAAAAAAAAAAACTAAACTAGGAAGAGTAGGCTTTCTCCGTTCAGCTCTTAAGAGTACCTTAGAGAGAGAGAGTCTGTTCTTTTTTATTCTCACTAGTGATTCCATGGCTGGCTGATTACCGAGTATTTGATTACTTTTGTACGTTCCATCACATGTGTTGTGTCTTTTGAATAATAAATGAGTGCTACGTTGTGATATAACAAAGCCAGACAATCATAGTAATGATACCACCACCAGCCATCACCTCTTGGAATTACCGGCTGCTCTATTGCACTATGCTTTGCATGTAGTCATTTTCGTCAAATTCTATTCAGCCGACCAAGACAACATCCCTCTGGCAAAGCTTTCTTTTAAGATGCGTTGAGTGGTCTAGAAATTCTATATTCTGCGGTCAGTAACATCTTAAAGTTTTTATTTCATCGATTATTGCCTGAAACCTAAACTTGAAACCCTTGAATCGAAACCGAAAACAAAACAAACCTCGGCGTGCTAGCGAGCGTGCGGCATTTCTTCAAGAAGTACATTGCTTTACGCTTCCAAACCACAAGCAATTTGAAGGAATTTATATATCTTGGAAACTCCCTGTAATTGCCTTCAAGTAAGAAAAGGAGCGCAGGCAGCTTTGGCTAGTCAATGAATGGGAGAGTAACTGTCCAGAGTAGAGCCCTCAGCACTGCTTTCAAAACATGAGCAGCATAGGAAAGCAATATTTATGCCACTGTTCCTGTTAGGAAGTAATAAAGCACGGTTGTGAATCAAGTGTCTCGAATTCGTTAGGTAGCGGTCAGGCACAAGCGCGAATCTGCTTCCAAGTAAAATAGAAACGCAGCATTCAGAGCAGCGACAAGCGCTAATATGCCTTTAAGCTAGGAAACATGGTCATCTCTACTATTATCTTATTTTATTTTGAATTTACCGCCCAAAGATTGGGAGGTATACGCAGCGGGAATATAAAAAGTATATATACTAAAGAATTCTAAAATTCCGGAGCATCGTCGCTCCCTCTAACTTTGTTGCAAAAGAGAGGCATATTGCAGTCATGCCAAGATCATTGAGTAGCAGAGTAGAGATTGCATATTCCACGAAAGCTTCTAGCACTAAGCTGAATGTTTCAAAATCTGACATGTATTTTGGATGTTTTAGTGCAGAACGCTCTAGAACTTTGTTACATGAAGCGTTCCTTTGGATCGCGACCTTATGGTATTATTGTATCGCTAGTTTAGAAACTTACGAGCAAACATTACAGGTGTCATCGTTATATACATGTCGTTAGGAGACATGAGATTCTGAGCATCTGTTTCACGCTCCAGGTATTATACCGGACAAACTTCTGAAGTTCACAATATTGTAGACGAAGAAAGGTGCTGGAAAAATAACTGTGCCGTAAATGATCGAATTGTCGAAAAGTAAAATGGAGGTTGTGAACGAAATATGTAATGGATCTCCTTACAGAAATGAATGCATATGATCCTAGCATACGTCGATGCGGACCACAGAAGCCGGAGGTAAGCAAAGCATCTCTTCAACTGTCTTCAAATACCTACTTTTCCAGGTCCTCTTACCGAGATTAATTGCGTCAGTGCAGGAGAAACGTAACGCTTCTTAAGACCGCAAATAATTAATTAAAAATTGGAAGTGCCGATATAGAGACAGGGCAGAAATAGATTCAAGCGCGAAGACAAATATATGTTTTTTACACGAAGGACTATTTCCAGCGCTATATAGGACTGCAGTAGGCTAACTGTGGTGATAGGCAAATTGAAGAAAGTAAACCGATGGTTCTGAGAGAAGGGACGTAAAGAAAAAAAAGCGTTTCGGTCGGACAACTGAAAATATAGACACATTCAAGCTGTTGCACGAAACTAGATATCTGTTTATTTCCTTTATTTGCACTACAGTTTACAGCTAAAGACAAATCTGTCGTGCAATGGAAATATAGCAGATACTAGATACAAAAGACAACTCAAGAAAACTGCAGATGACTGGCCGGACAGACAACTGAAGGTTTTATTTTAAATACACTGCCGATTCTTAGCCAAAATTGCGTCAAACCGGAAAAGTCATCCTCATTCGATGATTTAGAACATCGATTTATTTTGCAGGAAGAAAGATAGTAAACATAAGTTTGCCTGATACAAGAAATACTTTTAATGTTTTCGGTGCTTGCGCGGGTGTTACTCGGAGCACTGTGATCAATAAAAAGTTAGTTGCAATGAGCCACTAAACCCGGGATGTGTACATGTGTGCGTGTGTGTAGATACTTCCTCCTCAAGCAAGTAGCTAACGCCTACTTCCTAGAGGAGGTGAGGACTAAGCTAAATCGGCTGTAGACTTTCTGCTTCGCCATTAAACCTTCTTTCGACTATTTCCACACCGGCAGGGTATTCAGCCTTGTTTGAAGTGTGGTACGGATGATATCAGGTGTGAGAATTTGCAGTAAATGTATTCATAATACAAGAATAGCTACCAACTTTGTTCGTGTTTACATCCCAGCAGGTGCTCTTTGAATTCAATTTTCCACATTGTTGAATATTTAGTTACTTATTTCGAGGGGTTCGTGTTACTTAGACTAATCTATCTTTCATTTTGGTGTCCTCAGGCAGTTCCCGTTCCTGCCTGCAACTTCTGGTGCAGATGGGACCTACCGGATGAATGGCGGCTGGGATTTTACGAAAACTTGACGGCATGTGTGCTCACTGTTGTAAGTTTACAGTGTTGAGAATATTCGCTTGCGTATGTAAAAATCAGATTTGTGGTCGATTGAAGTATCGCTCCATGTGCGATCGCTTAAGTAACTAATTATTTAAAAATGTGCAGTGTTTCAACTTTTGTGGTGCAGTTTTTTTGCAAAAGCCATTGGACTATTTCATGCCTTCTTGAAGAGCGTGATTAGAGCTAAGCTGAATATATTTTATTACATAAAATATTTCTCATTATCCTAATGCTAACATGAAATAAAAATACTTTCTTGCCAGTCTCTAGAATGTTATGTGGCGCATTCACATTATGGTTATTTAGCATATGCCAAGCAATATACTGTAGAAGGGCTGCTGTTATGGTGGATATTATCGCAATATAAAAACAGTCTTTCAAATCAAATCAAGCCAAACTAAAACCAAAGAAGGGGAACAAACCAAAGAAGAAAGCTGTGATTGACTGTTGTGTTATTTGGACAAAATGCGTGTGGAACAATAACACGTGTGCTGAAGATTGCTTCTCCCAGTTCAACCGCTGAATACTTGGAGTTAAATTTTCGCACAGAGCTGACCTTTGATCGACCGTATTTTTCTACACCAAGATTGTTTTGGCCGTTTGCTTGATTAGACCAGAAAAAAGACGGCTTCTCGCCTCGTCTGTGGGAGCGGTGGAGCAAAACAAGCCACAAGGTACCGTTAGCGCCATCTCGCTTTGTATACGGTAAAACTGGCATATATATTCATCGAGAAATAATAGGCGCGCAGAGTTCATTTGTGAAAGATTTGGCGAGCTTTATCAACTGCTTCATGATTAACAATCAGCGTTTGGTCATAGCTACACTGAAGGTGAAGAGTTTTGTGCTCGTATCGCCATAATCTTCAAAATGTGTCCAGGGGGCGCTAGCGGTATTAATCTCTGGGACAGCAGCTTGTTATGCTTTGCCACCGCCACAGACGATGCAAATGTCCAGATTCTGGTTGAATCTGGTAAGGGCACCAAACAAATATGATATTAATATGCTTAAGAAAAACGTACTCTGCGCAAGATTTGGACTGAAACTACTCAGCGGTTTAGCTTGAAGAAGCATTCTACGGTTCGTTTGTAATTGTTCAACGCGCATACAACTGCAGCGATGATCTTAGGCTTGCCGACGCTAACGGGACTTTAGGATAGTGCCTCCTCGTCCCAATGGACACAGTTGTTGTGATTTTTTATCTAAATTTTCAGTATATTCAGCTTGAAATATGCTTACGTTTTACTGTATGTATAGCTCGATGAACTAGCAGGGAGATGCCATTACATTTATAGTACTCTACCTACAGTATGTGCTTGTTCATACTATTTTTCCTTTATGTATAATGGGTTTCTCTACTTAGGGCGCAAATTCCTAACTGGGCGGCGATCATCTGCCCTTGCACCCTGAATGACACGTCCTTCTGTCCGTCGGACGATCGTTTTCGCATGCGGCGCCGACACCACCGAGCCGTGCTAAAGTGTGGTGCTTGCTTGATTGTGATGTCTTTTGTTTAGCGCAGAGTTCGTGCACAGCGGCCACGGTGCGAGACAGAGCTAGTGAAAGAACGACAAGAGTGTGGTCCGTCATCAATGTCAGCTGACGGTTTAAGTGGGAGTTCAAAAGAGTGCGTTCGAAGCGCGTGAAAGGAGAGAGTACCTTAACCCGCTGAAGTCAGGGTGCAGGCAATAGTTGGTACTTGCTCAAAGGAAGCGTCACAACATGAAAAACAATTTTGGAATGAACAAGTTTCTTTAAGTGTTACATACCGAAACATCCCTTGGTTACGGAGCCTGTCACTAGACTCAATAGTAAGGACGAAAAGATCTCCGGAGTCCAAGTAGATGTGAAATGTCTTGAAGATGTTAAATCAAGGCTAACGTGTGGACCTGCATTGCAGCCCTATGATCCAAAAGCGGAGTCGGATGCACAGAGATTGACTACACTGCTTCTTCCGAGCAGCTGCAGACTCCCACTGGATATCTAGTGATAAGCGGCTGGTTATAAATAGAACAATGAGTATGCCTGCGCGTCAAAGCAGAGAAAACCGAATATATAAACATAGCGTACGTTCAAGCGTAATATTTACTCGAAATCCAACGGCAAATATTCTCTCGGTATGGGGGAGGGTGTATATATGCGTTGTTTCAGCGACCGTATATATTAAAGCGCTGACAAGGATGCCGGAGAGTCCTGAACCGCGATTTTATAGTCACAAGCAAGTCTGAAAGCATGTGCTGCAATCTGAAACCACACGGGCCTGAAGTGACGTGTTCAGCCACTTACCCTTACGCCGATCGGCTAAGCTAGCTGGGATCGGGCGTGAAACTCCCAACCGCTCCTGACTAGCAGTAAATGTTCATTGCCTCCCAGAAAAACCTTGAAATTGTGCACTTATCTAGTGATGCACATTATAGGTGATGTGTTCGTCACCGGCCAAACACTATTCGCATGATAGGAATTATCGTTGTCCTGTTTGCTTTATATTATATGCCCCAGATATAAATTACTTTCATTTCGCGAGATTTACTACAGTATTAAGTATATTAAAGACTGCAAAGTAACTGGCACATGTCGAAACGACGCGCTTTGTCTGCCTCGTTCACGGTGAATAAACTTCCGGTAGAATAGGGCGTTGATTGTTCTTTTTGGAGCGTCGACCGGCCATGTTTTAGATCCCTGTAGCCATGCACTTTGATGTAACGCCTTTAGCAGAGGAAGCAGGGAGGGGCCTAGATGCTAAGTGGCGCCAGCTTGGAGGAGGACACAAATGAGGACGATAACGATATTCCGTAGTGCAATGTTAGAGAGCTAAATTTAGACTATCTGTGCAGCACGTACTAGATACTACAACTGGATAAGCAACTGCTTTCCACAAGTAATTGGAGTATGAATAGTCTTTCCAGCGGTGGTGATACCCAGCCTCGGCGGCGCTAACTGCGGGGTCTATTCGGAGGCGCTGCTTAGCTGCTCCTTGGGTGACGCGCACATCTAGATTCTGCATTCGGCCGCGCTGAGTCTCTGCTAGGAGTACTCGTTTAACAGCAGTGACAGAAGCATCTCCCTTGGTTGCGTCAGTCATTCTTCTCCTTGTTGGAAAGCAACACAAAGATCCGCGCGGACAATCTTTTGTGCAAACTATCCCACGTGATCAATCAGCGTGCGGCGCAGATCTTGTTCTTCATATTTATGTTCTGACAAATTTCATTTTGCCTGTAACTGTTTTGTGGCTCGTGTCGGAAAAACGGCGCTCTTATTATGGACCAGTCGTACCAGCTTCTGGCTTATTCCAAGTCAATCCTAGCGGTGAAGACGTCCGTCGCATACACTCAGCTGAAAAGGCTTTTCCAGAGTTCATCTTGTGCCTACAGGTCGAAAACGACCACAAAAATCCTGGCCATAACTGTGTGCAAGAACTTAGGTTGGCCATTCGATGAAATATTTCTCTTTTCACCAGATTTTTGCATTCAAGATAGAAGAGCTAGCTAGGCCTAACTCTCGGATCTAGCGTTTCGTGCCCTACATCGACGTAAGCCGGCTCCTGCGGCTGCCCCGAGACTACCACGATGAAAAACGCCGTGCACGGAGAGGACATAGACCCCACAGAATTCGAGAACGGCGAAAAGGAGACCGTTCTCAGCTTGCACGACGCATGAGGAATCAAGACGGGAAACCCGCGTCGAACTCCGTGAACGCCGGCGAGCACGGCGCCGTCGATGAGAAATCCATTACTCAGAAAAACGGGCTTGATTCCAACGTCCGCAAGACGGCACCAATGCCGAAGCTCCTGGAGAGCGTCTATACCATAATTTTCAAGCCAAGCGACCGGAGCTGGAATGACTACGTGCCACATCGCCTACTGCAGAGCATGTGTGCGGCTGCAAACCTACCATATGGAAACATCCTGGACAAAGATATTTCAAGGATCAGCTCCTAGAACAACACGTACACAATCAGCATGCCGAATTGTCAATGAGCAGCAGTTATGTGAACATCAAGTCTTTTGTTATAGACTAGAAGACGCTCGAGATGGCAACCTATATCACGGCACTCGACGACACTATTAAGGGCGTGGTATACAAGACCTACGGCATCGGAACTCAGCAAGAAATTCCTGCAAAGCTTTATCAGGCGTAATCAGAACATCGCCGTATTCAACGCAATGAGAATCGTCACATCAAGATCTATCGTGATCACCTTTCGAGAGGAAAGGCTCCTGAGATAATTTTTCTACTGGGGATCAGTTCCCACCGTCTAAACATTAAAAAGAGAGCGGGTGGAGGCCAGTTACAGCAGTAGGAAGATGAGCCAGAGGACGAATGTGTGCTTAAGCCACGGCTAGAGCATTGTCGCATATGCGTCAAAACCAACCTGGAACCACTGGCAGGGGAACTACCGACGTGCAAGCCCGAACGCATTGTAAGCGCAAGGGGGGGGGGGGGGGGGGGGGGGGATAGCCCCGGCAGTAAAAATTGTAGGTATAGGCTACTCAAGAAACGTCCACTCAAACCGAAGAACTATCCAGGGCAACATGACTCTGGACACCAGCCATGATCGAGGGTCAGTGACAACCATAAAGGCTACCGGGGGAAAAGCAGGTCGCACCGTTCGTCCACTGCCGGTAACAGAAAATTGAAGCGTCGGCACAGGTCATGACAAATTCAAAGGAAGACGTTCAAGCTAGAGCGAAGACACAGACAAAATGGTGAGCTTACCAGTTAAGACCTCCTCTTGCGAAACGGCTCGAGAGATGAAACGGGTAGAACAGCTCGCCAAGAGAGAACGAGAACTTGAAATTATAAAGAAGGAATAGGCGAATATCAGAAAACTCATCACTGATAACACAAAGTTTGTTCGACAAGTCCCCTAAGCATAGTTCACAAAATACTTGTCATGTACAGCTATAAAACACAAACTAAACAGAACATAACGAAAACCGAGTGGAGACAGACACCCGAGTTCCCGCGAAAAGAGCTCTACTCAGAGAGAAAAACAGAGAAGATAGCAAGCCCAAAAAGACGGCAGAAAATTAAAACGAGGAAGTACCGACCCGAACTTACAGCAAGCTGAGGTTGGACAGGAATGTATTCATGAAGCGGGTAGACATTCTAGATGCTGGAATAGATGCCATTTCAGCTAGATTGGCGGGTTGGTTAGGGGTTTTAACGTCTCAAAGTGACTCAGGCTATGAGACGCGCCGCAGTGGACGTCTCCAGAAATTTAACCTACTGAGGTTTTTTAACGTTCACTGATATCGCACAGCTAGATAATCTTACGGTAGATAATCTTACGGCCTAATTCGTCTTGGTCGAAGAATAAACCGATACTTTCTTCTAGCAAATTACGAAATATCTAAAAAACATAGAAGCCAAGCTTACCACGGCTGCCGCAAAACCCTCCCTCAGCTGCAACCACAGCAGCAGTCCTAGGACACCATGGCCCTTTGCCAACAAATTAGAATCTGGCAGTAAACCTGCAGGCACGCATTCAAAGATGTGAGAACACACCGGATTTAATCACGCTACAACAGGTAAGCGGAGCGGTAGAAGTAACCGGCTAGACCACGTATACCCCATTAGAAATACAAGACGTCATAAAGCCAAGTCGTTCACGGCTGCATTTTCGCAGAGACATTTGAGAGTAATACAACATGAATTGGAAAACACGTGTGAAGATTAGGAAATAATTGAACTAATTCCAAACAGAAATGGAAACAACAGTCTCTTTATTCTGAACATGTAAAACTCGCCGAAAAACCTACGGAAAGGGCTGGCAGACCTTTTACGGAAACCCATAAGAATAGCTGATAGGAAAGGGGTAGTAATCACTGGGGACTTTGTTGTATCGCGTCCGGCTTGGCGGTATAGGATGGCCTGCCGCAATAAAAACAAACTATGAAGGGAAATTCAGCACTTAAGACTAAGAGTACTAAAGAAACCACAAGACCCTACAAGGATAGGTAAGAGTATCAGCGAGACACGTCCCCAGTCTAGACGCTATGCAGAGACCTATAGGGCGAGAAGGGGTCAAACCAAGACAAACCTTGGGTTGCGATCACTATATCCGACACTGAAATACATACTACGTCGCTTAAGGGAACGCTGCACAAAATGACGCTTACGGACTGGGATACCTTAGGAAAGTCCGGGACAGAACCACTCCGAGGGAGATCTTGAATCTGATCAATAGCATGAACGACTCAAAAGTGACGTAAACATACACACTATAGAGACCGCAACCACTGGAAATGAAGTTATTACAGATTCGAGGTTCGCCCACATGTGGGAAGCTCACGAGAGCCTTAAAGGGCAACTCCGGGGGTTTTTTGACATTCGAATATTGTAATAAAAATTTTACTGTAGATTCTCCTTACCGTCCTGACGCATGCTACAAAATTTGGGCGCCATACGATAATCCGTTCGAGCGCAACACGACTTTAAAATATGCTGTTTTCATGGCTTAAGTTGAGACTATTTCTGCCGGCAACACTGAGTTTCTGACGTCACAAACAGTATACCGGCGTTACTGTCCACTTCCCGCATGATTATAAAATTGTGAGGCTTATATTGAACTACCTCAGACATTTTATGCAATGCTTCATGATTTCCATACTTTATTTTCACCATCCAACGCAAGTACGAGTGTTTCTCTAATACTGAGTGTGACGTCACCATTTCGTCACCTGGGACGTCGTTTCTGGCTGTGAAAGCAGTTTCGGTTTCGATTTGCTGTTTTTGCTTTTTAAACATACTTCTAATTGGAATTTCGAAAAACGGTTTTTTGAGTTCGAGTCAGGACGTGCCGAGGAATGTAATTCAACCAAAAATACGGAATGATGGAAAAACCACCGGAGTTGACCTTTAAAGGAGGTGTAACAGTAGAGGCACAATAAAATACTAAATAGAATATCGACACATGAACGACGGATAGAAGAGTACGCGAATGAACTTCAGAGTTAGCACTGTGTGTATAAGGTGGGGGTAATTTTCAATGAAATTAATGAAGCGCTTGGGTGTAGAAACACGTGACAACTGCTTCGCTCCGTGCTAGATGCAGGACAAACTAAGATGGTAGCATAGTCAGTGCTGAAGAAATTCGTTCACAAATACCAGGGCCGGGCTGAAGATCTCATAGAGGAACTGAAGAACAGATATCTTAACACGGACAAGGGGGGGGGGGGGGGGGGCGGGAGGGTTTAGCCTTCAGCATGTTGAGGACCTGAGAACACAGTGGTAGATAGTGACATTTAAGCAGCGGAGGTATAGAGAGCAGTGAGGCACCTAAGAACCACATCGGTGGCGGGAACAGATTGGGTAACCAATTAAATGCTTTATAACCTAGAATTAATATCAGCCATGCACTCACAGGTTTTCTGAATCGGGTAAGGAACCAAGGAAGAATACCTTCACAGATTAAACATGTGAAATGAGGATTTAATAGTTCGTTAACGTCTAGCGCTGCCAGTAATTCGGGCACAGCAGGGTCGAATTGTCAGCCGCAGGGCACAGATGGGCGCCGGAGCCAAGCGATGGTGATGGCGATGCCGCAGCGTTTTCCGTTCCTTGTCTTCTTTACATTTCCCCCACGTGAAGAAGTCGCCATCCTGGCGACTCAGGGAGAAGAGACGACCAGAGGGTTGTAATATGGCTTCAGGCGGCTAACATGGACAACCTCACGGCCGCGGCGGCGGCGGTCGGAATAAGGGGTGACTGGCTCGATGACGTAGTTCACAGGGGATGTGCGTTCCAAGACTCGATAAGGTCCGTGGTATTTGGTGTCTAGTTTGTTGGTGGCAGGAACGCATAGCCAAACGAAGCTGTCGGCCTGGAACGTGGGAGCAGGGGTATCGGTATCATGCTGATCTTTGCGATAGCCTTGAGTGTTGGAGGTAAACGTGCGAGCTAGCTGACGGCATTCCTCAGCCTTCTGTACAATATCGGACAAAGCACTGTACTCAGAGGCATCTGGATGGTATGGCAAAATTGTGTCCAGAGTACAAAATGGTTCACGGCCGTGTAAGAGAAAGAAGGGCGAAAAACCAGTTGTTGCTTGGGTGGCAGTGTTGTACGCGAACGTTACGAATGGCAGTACTTGGTCCCAGTTGGAGCTTCCAGATTCAGATGTAACATACATTGCGAGCATGTCCCCAAGCGTACGGTTGAAGCGCTCCGTGAGGCCGTTTGTTTGCGGGTGGTACGCAGTTGTAGCTCGATGTATCGATTTACAAGATGACAGGAGCTCTTGGACTACTTCGGAAAGAAAGACACGACCTCTATCACTCAATAGCTCGCGGGGGGCGCCGTGTCGAAGAATGAAGTGGTGCAGAAGAAAATGGGCTACCTCTCGGGCTGTCGCCGCGGGAAGTGCAGCAGTCTCGGCGTAACGGGTCAGGTGGTCGACGGCGACGATGACCCATCGATTACCAGCGGCACTGCATGGTAGCGGACCATAAAGGTCGATTCCCACGCGATCAAACGGGCGAGCTGGACACGGTAAAGGCTGAAGAGGGCCAGCAGGGTGGCGAGAAATCTTGCGTTGTTGACAGGCTGTACAAGAGCGAATGTAGCGACGTACGAAATTGTACATTCCCCGCCAGTAGTACCTTTGACGAATTCGATCATAGGTTTTGAGGACGCCGGCATGAGCGCTTTGCGGGTCACTGTGATGGTGCGCACAAACCTCGGAGCGGAGGTGGCGCGGAATGACAAGAAGCCACGTTCTGCCGTCTGAGTTGTAGTTCCTTCGGTAGAGAAGGCCGTCCCGAATGGCGAAATGGGAGGCCTGTCGGCGGAGTGCCCGAGGATGCGTAGCCGCGGAAGTAGTGCCAAGGATATCTAGCAGGCTAGAAACCCAAGGATCTTGTCGTTGCTCGAAAGGCATATCCTCAATGGTGAGTGCTGACAAGGATGCTTGAGGAGGGGACGATGAGTTAGGCGAGCACACCGGTGACCGAGAAAGAGCGTCGGCGTCAGAGTGCTTGCGGCCAAAGCGGTACACTACACGGATGTCGTATTCCTGAAGCCTGAGAGCCCAGCGCCCGAGACGGCCAGACGGATCCTTGAGAGACGCGAGCCAGCAGAGAGCGTGATGATCTGTAACTACCTCGAAGGAGTGGCCGTATAAGTAAGGGCGGAACTTCGTTACAGACCACACGATTGCTAAGCACTCCTTTTCGGTAACGGAGTAGTTGGACTCGGCTTTGGTGAGAGCACGGCTGGCGTAGGCGACAACGTATTCGGAGAAGCCAGGCTTGCGCTGGGCGAGGACGGCGCCGAGGCCGACACCACTGGCATCGGTGTGAAGTTCTGTAGGTGCAGTAGGGTCGTAATGGCGAAGAATTGGCGGTGACGTCAGAACATTGCGCAGTGTCGCGAATGCATCATCGCAGGCTGGCGACCAAGAGGAGAGGTTAGGGGTGCCTTTCAAGAGCTGTGTAAGGGGGGCTATGATGGTTGCGAAATTCCGAACAAAACGACGAAAGTACGAGCAGAGGCCCACAAAGCTTCGCAGTTGTTTCAAAGTGGTCGGTTTCGGAAAGTCAGCGACGGCGCGCAGCTTCTCAGGATCAGGCAGAACTCTATCTTTACACACAACATGTCCGAGTATTGTGAGCTTGCGGGCACCAAAGCGGCACTTTTTGAGGTTCAGTTGAAGACCGGCGCGGGTTAGGCAGGTGAAGACCTGGCGAAGTCGAGTAAGATGGGTCGGGAAGTCGGTTGAAAAGACGACGATATCATCAAGGTAGCATAAACAGATGTTCCATTTCAGGCCGCGCAGTACAGTGTCCATCATTCTTTCAAATGTGGCTGGGGCGTTACAGAGTCCGAATGGCATAACATTAAATTCGTATAGTCCGTCTGGAGTAATAAAGGCGGTCTTAGGACGATCCGCCTCTGCCATGGGCACCTGCCAGTACCCAGAGCGTAAATCGAGTGAGGAAAAGAATTCTGCGCCTTGCAAGCAGTCTAGGGCATCGTCGATTCGTGGGAGGGGGTACACATCACGACGAGTGATTTTGTTGAGACGGCGATAATCAACACAAAATCGTATGGAGCCATCCTTCTTTTTAACTAGGACCACAGGAGACGACCATGGGCTACAGGATTCTCTAATTACTCCGCGTTGGAGCATGTCGTCGACTTGTTGGGCAATAACACGGCGCTCAGTCGGGGACACACAAATACGGCCGCTGATGGAGAGGTGGATGAGCGCCAGTGTTGATGAGGTGAGAAATGGTCGTCGTGCGGCCCAAGGAAGATTGCGGGATGTCGAAGGAGGAGCGGAATTGGTGTAGAAGGTGAAGAAGTTGCTCGCGGGGGCGCGGCTCTAGAGCGCTGTCCACAGAATGGTCAAAAACGTCCCGTTGTAGCGGATCGAAAGCCACACGAGTTGGGGTCAAGGCGTCAACTTGGCAAACAGGGAATGACTCATCATCAAAGGCGAACAGAAGGTCCACGGGCTCGATGCGGCCAAGGCACTCCCCTTCGATCAACATAGTGGGAGACGCAAGAGGATTGGCTACCAGAAGTGTGCTGGCGCCGTTGTTCATGTCAATGACGGCAAACGGCAGCGGTAAGTGGCGGCGGCGGCAGACAACGTCAGAGGGCACAAAGAGGACTGTCGCGGCGGTGGCAAAAGAGGCAGTGAGGGGAACCAGAACAGCACTAACGGGTGGGATGGTTGTGTCATGAGCTACGAGGAGTTTGGTCGCAAAACGAGGACACGGCCCGTGGAGCAGGGCATCAGACGGTGCATCACTCGATTCAATGAGCTCTACTTGAGGACTGGCGCAGTCAATGATAGCATGATGCTGGGACAGGAAATCCCAGCCGAGAATGACGTCATGAGAACATGTGGGGAGAACGACGAATTCGATTATGTACAAGGCTGCAGCAATGACGACGCGAGCAGTGCAGATAGCTGTCGGCTGTATACTGTGAGCGGATGCGGTACGAAGCGATAGTCCCTCAAGAGGCGTAGTCACTTTTCGGAGGGAGCGGCGGAGTTTTTGGCTGATAACTGATACAGCGGCACCGGTGTCGACGAGCGCAAGAGTATGAACACCTTCAACGATGACAGCAGTAACATTCGCGGGATTAAGACGAGGACTTTGAAATTCTGTCGAATACGCAGTTCGTGCCTCGCGAACTGCGGCGGTTAGTTTTCCGGCTGAGTAGCGGGTCGTCGGCGCAAGGGGGGAGCAAACGCTGTTGGTGCCGAACGCACAGGGGGCGAAGCATAGGCATATGCTGGCTCAGGAGGTGGACTTGAAGTAACTTCGGCATACGTGCGACGCAATACATGAGGAGGAGCCGGCGCGAATGCTGGAGCGTAGCTCAGTGGCGCAACGCCGGACGATGAAATTGTGGTCGTGGGGAACGGCATTGAGGGTGCGACCGGAGCTGATTGAGGAACAGAATTAGGAAGGACTTCAGATACATGCTGCTGGATTGCACGGCGAAGCTCCGGAACAAGGCCAGTTGGTGACGACTCCTTAACATATGGCTGCAGGGACAGTTGTCGCGCGACCTCCTGACGTACAAAAGCCTTGATGTCTTCAGAGAGGCTAGATGACTCCCTCTCCGCGGCTAGTCCAGCAAGTGATGCTTGAGGCTGGCGAATCAAAACACACTCCTTGCGAATTTCGTCGTAGCTTTGACAGAGGTCATAGATTTCCTTGACTGTCGTGGGGCCTTTGGCGACGAGCATGTTGAAAGCGCCGTCATCAATTCCTATGAGGACATGACGTATCTTAACGGCCTCGGTCATGGTCGGGTCAACGCGACGACACATATCAACAATGTCCTCAATGTAACTGGTGAACGTTTCACCGGGCAGCTGCAGTCGCGACCGAAGACGCTGTTCCGCGCGGAGTTTTCGGACGGCGGGGCGGCCAAAGACATCAGAAAATTCCGTCTTGAAACTCGCCCAAGTAGTAAAGTCCGACTCGTGGTTTCGAAACCACAGATTAGCGACGTCGCTCAAGTAAAAGATGACATTGTTGAGCTTACGGTTGTCGTCCCAGTTATTGTGACGGCTGACCCGTTCGTAAGTGGTAAGCCAATCGTCGACGTCGTCATCGCTGCTTCCACTGAAGGTAGCGGGGTCCCGTTGACGAACCGCACCTGTGCACGTGACGGGCGGAGGTAGGTGCAATGAAGTCGGCTCCGTCATTGGTGTAGTCAACGTTCTGCTGCGAAGTTCCAGTGCGAGATTGGTACAGGGAACCTCAGATTGACCTCCACCAAGTGAAATGTGGATTTAATAGTTCGTTAACGTCTAGCGCTGCCAGTAATTCGGGCACAGCAGGGTCGAATTGTCAGCCGCAGGGCACAGCTTCAAACACGAGAGATGGGCGCCGGAGCCAAGCGATGGTGATGGCGATGCCGCAGCGTTTTCCGTTCCTTGTCTTCTTTACACATGCTAAAGTGATCTTTATTTTATTACCTGGGAAGAGACGAAGTAGACAACCTCAGTCCGATATCGCTTACGTTGTGCCTTGGGAAAGCTGATAAAGCAGGTAATACTAAACAAACAGAGTTCAGGTCTATCCAGAGAAAAGGGAGGTATTGTCCGAAGCAATGCTAGGTTTTAGGGGTAAGTTTTCCACGTAGGACGCAATGATTCAACTCAAAGCAGATATCACTGACCCGAGCAATAAAGGCAGTACAAAATCTGTACTGAGCTTTGATCTACTGGAAACTTTTGCCAATGTCAAACAAGAAGCCATACTAAAAAATGTGGAAACGATTGCCCCTGGTTGGAGCATTTACAGTTTGGTTAGGGATTGTCTGATCGAACGAAAAGCAGAAATAAGCTCACGCAACACCAAGTCGGAAACAATTAAGCTATGGCTGAATAGCACCTAACAGAGGTCAGTGCTTTTCCCTTTTTCCTTCAACCTGGCATTAAAAAACCTTCAATCATTATTGAAGACTATTAAAGGGGCTGAACATAGGCTATAAGCCAAAGATGTTACAATATGGTCTAACACAAGGAACAATATGGAAATACAAGAAGATTTCGAACAGGCAATTGACATTGAAAATGCTCACCAATAAAATGGGAACATCTGGTTATCCGGGGGAAAATCGCACTTTCAGCGAAGAAAATATCTAGTAAAATTAAACGGTACATCGGTAACCAGAACAGACATAATCAAGTTCCTCGGACTGGCACTCCAAGGCAATAGAAAGAACACAGAAATAATAAATAGAGGGTAGTCAACAATTAGCGCAACAACCAGGTGTGACAAGGCCAATAGCCAAAAAATGACGAAGCGTCAAAAAAGAAGATTTCTGCCGAATTATTTAGGCTTTTGTGATAAGCAGCATACTGTACACCATCCCTTACGTCAAGCTAAGGGTGGCAGAAAATAACAAAATTGAAGGAATCATCATCATCAGCAACGCCTTATCCCGGTTTGGGGTCGACGGCCCAGATCAGCTTCCTCTATCCTGAGCGATTCTGTTAATCCAGTGTTATGGCCGCAAGTCAGGTGGTGGCCAGGTCGCGTTTTACAGCGTCCAGCCAGCGCAATTTCGGGCGGCATATTGGGAGTTCGCCGTCTACCTTAAAGTTGAAGGCAGATGCTGCCACGGTTTCATCACTCGCGCGGCGGACGTGTCCGTACCAGCGCAGGTGACTCGCGAATTTTATCATTGATCGGCGCAACAGCCCATCTTCGTCGAATGTCCTCGTTGCGTTGCCGATCCATCAGGGTGGAACCATCCATCCAGCGGAGCATTTTCATCTCTGCAGTCTGCAGCTTGTTCTCGATGGCCACAGTGTACGGCCATCATTCTGTGGGCTATAACGCTGCTAGAAGTACGACTGTTTACTAAATTTTCAATCGTAGCAGTCGGGGAAGGCTGCGATCACAAAGCAATCCCGACATTTCACGCCATTTCAGCCACGCTCCGCTGATGCGCATTCTGGCTTCGCCGTCCGCCGATCCATCGGTATGCAAGTGGGATCCAAGGTATCGGAAGGAAGCAATCTTTGGCAGTTGACAACTGTTGACATAGATGGTGCCTGGTTTTGGGCTCATTTCCAGGTACTCAGTCTTCTTGTGATTTAATCTCAGCCCGTAAGTGGCAAATCGATCACACCAAGCCAAGTCAAGGGATCATAAGGCAGTCATATAAAGCAGCCCTGAGGCTACCGCACTGCACCCGTACGGAAAGGCATCTTAAGCTGGGGGGTCTACAATAACACCAAATGATTATGCGAGGCATACATAAAACACAGTGAAGGTGGCTAGCCACCACATCATTGGGATGGAAGATCCTGGGTGACCTAGGACTACGAGATAGAATCGCGGAAAGAAATGCACAGGTAAAACTGCGACCGAAGTGAGGAACGCACTCATTATTAAACCACTACCAAGCAGCATACACCCTGATTTTCATGAAGGCAGGAGAAAAGCAAGAGCAAAGGCCCTTAAGGTCATGTTAGAAGGCTCTGGGTACACTTTATGTAGACCCTGCGGAAAACTAAGCAGGCGACAGCTTTGCGGTCGTGGACGTGAACGACTTGGGTAAAACAATGGCAGGTTGAATAAAAAACAAACAACTCAGCTATCGTCATGACGATAGTCAGCACCAGAGCTGTTACCATAATTAGTGGCTCCAAAGGCGCTATAAACAATTTTGTGCGGGGCATGATCTCCAAGGAGAGAGAGCAAAATTTAAGATATCAAGAGTGGAACCAAAAAGAGGCCGAAATAATACGAGTGCCGACGCACTCGAGGAACAATGGAAGCAAGTTGGCTCACTGCACAGCTTGAGTTTATGTCAGCCTAGTAGTGAGCCAGGTTGATTCCCCCAGGTTCTCGATAGATGTAATCATTTCATTCCACGACTATACTAATCACTTTAAACTAGAAAGACAGATATATCCTCCACCAGAGAAGATACTTGACAAAAGGCAGGAAGTAATCTGGCGTCAACTCCAGACACGGACCTTTTTTCGTCACTGTATTTAGCACACATGTACCCAACACAATACCGTCCATATTTTAAAGAACGCGGCGAGAGGGCCGGATACGATTACATATTATGGTGCTGCAAACAAGCGCCGCCACCGGAGAACATACTGCCAGTCCCATTTCTAGAGCAGTGGGTGGATATCTTGGCCAGCTCAGACACGTTGACGTAATTTCGGGCTACTGAGTGGGCTCATACGGTAGCCGAGAGCCACAGACGCGAGGCCATCTATTTATATATAGTGCCCACGTGTAGTTCAATGCTGACAATATGTTTTTATATCCAAAACACACCGGAAAAGGCACCGACGGCGAAGCGCCTCAACCGCCGAACGGATACAAATACCTGCGCTCTAGAAAGATGGAACAATGCGAGGCGCGCAGGGCATGGCTTCCACGGTGGAGTTCATAGCACTGAAACATTGGGTAGGCACCGGCATTTGGGACGAAATCACGCCACCTGGTGTAGGCCTACCAAAACGTAGAAAAGAAAATAAACACAGAAAAACAAATAAAACAGGACAACAACAACAAAAAAAGAAAAAATGAACAGAAAACGGGAAAAACAGAAAACAAAACTTAGAAAAGAAAAAAATTACCAGAGTGGAATAAAACACGCCACAGCATGAACCAATCACACTTGCCACTGCTTTGTGCCCCACGGCCATTGCCATGGTTGGCTTCGCTGAGTGAAATCACAAGCGCACAGAGTGGGTTGTACCCTTAGCAGGGTACATTCTCCCGCGTGTAGTGCCTTAGTCAATGCGTTTTGTATATGTAAAGTCTGGAAGCCACGCCCGAACAATCACCAAACTGGTATGCAAAACATTATGCAAGCTCTTTTTGTCTGAACAGAAATGTCAGCATCAACTAGGTATCAGTTCAGTTCACTTCAGTCGTTCAGTCGTGTCCGACTCTTCGTGACCCTATGGACCATATCACGCCACGCTTTCCGGTCTCTCACTATCTTCCTAACATCACATAACTTCATCTGCCGCAGCACCTCGAGGATGCCATCTAACCATCGCGTTCGCCGCCTATCCGTTCTCCGGCGACCATCAACCTTTCCCAACATCAAATCTTTCTCCAGAAACTCCTCTCTTCTCATCAGATGACCAAAGTAGCTGAGATTTAACTTTAAAACTTGACCCTCCAATGAGCGGTCAGGGTTTATGGTCGACCATCTCGACTGATTTGATTTTCTGGCAGTCCAAGGAACTCCCAAGAGTTTCCGCCAGCACCACAATTCAAACGCGTCAATTCTTCGGCGGTCAGCTTTCTTCACAGTCCAACTCTCGCATCCATACATCACAACTGGAGACCATATCACGAGTTATACGGATCTTGGTTAGCAGACTAATGTCTCTGCTGACCGCCAAGTAAAGTACTAGGCGGTCAAGGCTAACCATGGCTCTCTTTCCCAGAAGCAGGCGTCTCCTAATTTTATGGCTGCAGTCTCCTTCCGGGGCAATTTCGGAGCCCAAGAAGAGAAAATCTTTCACAGCTTCCACTTCTTGACCCTTGATGCTCCAGGAGTTGATAGGGCAAGACGCCATGATCTTTGTCTTTTTAATGTTCAGTTTAAGCCCAAACTTCTCACTCTCTTCTTGTACGCGCATCAGAAGTCTCTTGAGTTCTACTTCACTTTGTTTCAATTTCTGCATTCTTGAAATGCTTCAGTAAAATAACCTACTGTTAGCCAAGACTATTTCCATGTAAATTATTTGGAATGATACCTCTGATTTGCGTTTTGATGTAAGTGCATTCCCCGGTAAAACGGTTCTGAATGTATCTAATACGCTCTATGTTATTGCAATGTCTGGCAGAGCCCATGGATAGGCGTCTGCATCGAGCTACCAAAGAAGTATGGATGCTATGATAACAACAGTGATGTAGTGAAACAGTTCACAGATGCCAAGAAAAACAACCACTGAGTGAATAATGACCAGCAAACCAACCGCAAGAACGAAGCAAACCACGACCACCCAGAAACACAAAACAATGAGTATGCCTTCAATAACAAAGACAAAGGACAGGAAGCTATAAAGGAAAAAAAAGACAAATTTCACATCTGCAAAAAATGAAGAGTGGTGAAAAGTTTCAGTAATAAATAACCTGTCTCCATAGTGCAGTGCAAAAATGCGCAAGATCAGTTTGCTTGTTTTCAGAAGTAGGGGCACTTACGGTGCCTTTTTGAAAAAATTAATTTTATTTGCGAGGTACAGGGTCATCCACTTCTAGCTATCACAAAGTCACTGTTTTCAAAGTGCCATTGCGTCCGACCTGGAACCCAGTGAAGCTAAGGGGCAGACTGCGAAGCGCCAGTGCAGGGACCATCTGCACTTGTATCGCTCTGCCTCGGTTTGCGCCTGCGTCGGACGCAATGTGATTTTGAAAGCAGTGAAAGTGTTATAGCTAGAAGTCGATCACCCTGTACAATGGTCTCTTCAGTGCTGCTTTTTTATGGTGGAGATGTTTTATAATGTGGCCTTTACGGCGGCTTCAGTTTCACAGCAGTGAAACATTGGTCACCATTATGATTTAGAACCTTTTGCAATTGTAGAACATGCCCTCTCGGGTTAAAAGCCTGTAGCACAGCTTTCCGCATCGCCAAGGTATCGACACTTGGAATTAGCGCCCTCATCCCGCTAGCAAAGAAAAACAACCACGTGATTGAAGAGAGGCGGTACCTGAATTCCTAGATTCAACTACCCATCCGTGCAACCTTCAGTTTCTAAGCGCAAAAGTATTCAGCCCCATCAGTCAATTGCAGCGCTTTGCAAATTGCAGGAAGCAGTAATCGCATGCGTTGGAAGCCAACAGTACCGCGGTCTAACCACCCAAAACAAGCTTTGCGTAACTAAGTTAGCAGCAACTTTAGAGTTTCGGCCATCATCACGGACGCGAGAAAAGGAAGCCACGCTGCTGGAAAGTGGCGGAACCTTGTAGAAAATGTTGAGCGATGGGATGTTACATCTGGTCCCACCTCACCCATATGTCGTGGGTTTGTACTAGAGCAAGCTGACGGCTCAGCTAGCATTAGCTGTGTGCCTCTGCTCTCACTTCGAAACAAGGAAGGCGCAGGTAAACGCCGATTCACACGACGGACAAACCATCTGCGGACGGAGCCACACGTCACCCGACGTCACTAGCTTCGCCTCTTTCGCGACGGTTAGTCCGTCGTGTGGATCGGCGTCGGACGGAAGACGTTCCCCTCCTAGCTCTGCGATGTGGTGGAGCCCGCGAATTGAGCTGGGTGCGTTCCTGCGCTCTTTCTTTGTGTCTAAACACGTGGTTCTAAGTCTGAGAGGGACCATCGTGGAAGCCGACCAGAAACGTCGGCTCGCTGCTATGGCCCTTGCGCTCCGGCATGACGAGGACGAAGAACTGCTAGCCCTATGCTAGCCCGGAGTGAACACGCTGGTTGGAGGCCTGGCTTAGTAGAAAGGAGCTGGGCGTGCAGAACCACCTTTACAGAGAGTCAGCTTCAGCGCACAGATTCGAACTAGTGCCGGCAGCTCCTGTATGTTACCCGGAGTAAGTTTGCCCAGCTGCTTGCTCGCGATGGACCCAGACGGAGCCCTAAAAATATGATATACAAATTCATGGCACATATTTCTACATGGGATAATCGATTATAACAGCACATAGATACACGTTTGCAACAAAAAGCAGAAATAATATCACTGAAGGAATAGATGCAAGAGAAAAAAATCTCGATGTTTAATACAAGGTAATGCTTTTAAAATGGAACCATACAGGAAACAATTAAACTTTCATATTCACGTCTTCTTAGAATGAGGATAACAGGAAATATCAACCACTTAAATCTAATGGGATACAAAATACGGCCGTAATCGGTTTTGGTTCGGGCTGCTAAATTCATCATATTTATTCAAAAGTTGTTAAATAATACGTTGTAATTGGTGCGGAAATGTGGAATCAGTCACAAATCAGTGCTGCGTGTTGAGGCATTGCTTTGATTATGTTGTTAGGATGCGATTGACGTATTTGCCTGTCTGAAAGCGGGTAATGATAAATAAAATGAACGCAACAAACGAAAGTCATAAATGTTTTGGATCGGGACTATATTGTATTGAGGAAATGATTTTTCTGTTGAAGAAAAGTAGTCAATATTAGCTATAATGCTCACAACCTGACCTCTATTGTTCCAGTTCAAGAGAAAATATAGTTTTCAAAGAGACGATTGCCTTCCGTCGTGTAGCTTGCAGTATTGTCTTTTGGATGCTTGTATTTTTGCTTAATTTGGAGCAACAGCTAGGCCTCCTCAATCCTGAATGCTGTCTTCACAACCGCTCCGAATCATTTTATTCGCGGTGTCCTGTACAGTTCATATCTGAAGTGTATTTATTTCAATTTACAGCAGAGGATGGTGTGTGCAGGTTGACAATTAAAAACAAAATGAATATCAACATAATGCGCCATGGGAGGATGCATTAAGACGTAGCTAAGTTTCTACAAGGAGTCCCAGAGAAGAAGACGCGCCATCAATGTCGGATGAATGAAAAAGATTCATCACACAGCACGTGCAGACTGCTCCGTGCTGGGTGGCTATCAACCTATAGCTGACGGCGACCTGGGGGCCCACTCCATGGTCCTTGCCCTTAAAACCGGGTCCTAGCTGTCCAACATGGCCTCACACTGCTCGAAAGAAGGATCATGCATAAAATCCGCCGGTGCTATGCTGCGCTCTTATAAGACGTAGTCACATGTTGCTAGCTCCTGGTACCATCTACACTCCAGCTTAATCTCATCAGGCTATAATTTGGTCGATATATAGGGATTGAGGGAAGAGCTGGTGTGAAATGTTTGCCAAGAGCGTTTCTGTGCCTTGGACAACTTTTTTACGGTGGTGGTTAAATCTTCCGCTCTAGTTTATAATCATTTGTGATGTGGTGAAAGAACACCAGTCCCTCTCTCGTGAACCTCCCCGGAACCGCCGGCTCACCTGCTCGGCTGACTTCCCGTTGGGAGGCAACAACGGACACCGCAAGGGTGAGATTTATTACTATCAATGGCAATCATTGTATGATTTGTTTTAGGAGCGTAGCACTAATCTTTGCACAGATACTCCCAAGGCAGTTGGACATTGAGCGGCCAGACGCCTGATCGCGAGTTTTCGTGTCTAGTCTACAACCCACTTCGTCTTCTTCGGCCGTAGCATCAACCAGGGCCACTGAGCCATCTGTCAGATTGCGGACATAGACGTTGTCCACTGTGACATCACGTGGATGTGTGGCGGGGTAACAGCTGCATCGCTGTCTTTTCGATGCTCAGTATCGCCATGAATGAAATAAGTGCCGGTCTGAGGGCATCAACGCTTCGACGCAGGCGTCAAGTTGAGCCTGGTTTATTAAAAGTCAAGTAAATATATACCATGTTTAATAAACCTTACGCTTTGGTAACTAGCATAACAGAGATGAAACTTCATAATGTTTTGCTAGCTAAATCTAAACTCTTATTTGTTAGTGCTGCTTTTAGCCTTTAAACAAAATACAAACAAGAAAGACAAACATTGACAGCAGTTATCTCTGTTACACCGACTATAGGCGAAAGCATGGGAGTTTTTTCGTCTTACTTGTTCTAACTCAGTGTAAATGCTACTTTTACACAGCACGTGCCTGAAGCCAATTCTATATGGCTATAGCCATGGTACTTAGTAGGCTCAATGATTGATATGGCGATATATGGAAGCCGCCACGTCAAGTGGCGGACGTTTAACTGTGGCCGTTGTGATCAGCTTCGGTACAACGACGCGCTTTATCTCGGAGGCTACAGCTTTACCTATGGTTGTGGCGCCATCTGGATACCGCCGCGTCAAATACCAGTTGTGTACCGTTGTTTAAACCCGGTTGTAACTGGCTAAAGCCCCCGCTGCTGGGCTCAGTTGTTAAGACGCTCGGCTACTAAACTCGAGTACCCAGTTTCGAATCCAAATGGGTGCAATCCGCTCTGGTGGTATCGTTTCAGTCAATTTCACAAGAGGTAATGGTCAGTGATTGGTACGTCATAGGCACCTTTACTATCTATGTTGCCTTTTGAACTTGAAAGAGCCGTCAGAAAGACTGGCGCGTTTGAAAGGATATACTGGACATAGTAGGAATACCCTCGCAAGCCACGTGGTTTGCGAGGCAGTGAGAGCGAGGGAGCAAACAAGATTGAAGATTCGTGGTCAGTAATGGTAAGAGTATGAGTGTTTCTGCGCGATGTCGAAAATGTCAGTAGGAAAATGAAATTTGCACGTGCTTGCGCATACACACCAGTATACTGGGCTGGAATCTTTTCACTTTGTTTCGATTGAAAAATGTCGTACTAAAGCGCCAGTGGCACATAGGTTATATATTTAAATTGCTGATAGCCCGAATGACCTTCAAGGCTGTAAAAAGTGTCTGAGTTTGATATCTTTATGGGTGAATGGCTTGCATTCAGGCGCTGCTTTCTCAGCTGAACTTTTGCCTGAAGAGACGAGATTCCTGCTCATGCTCTGTTTTTCTTGCGTGTAGTAGTGACCTTTACGACGCTGGGCGGTAGCTCATTGCCGATTCATCAGCATTAATTTTTAGAGCAGTGCTACTGTTGAATTGTTACTCAAAATTTATGGCTTTATTGAATTTTACTCTATGGACGGAGAGAAATTTTCTCTAAGACCTAACAATGAATAATATCGAAACCAAAAACGAGTTTGAAAGTGCGTCTTATCATAGACATTTGACGCTGATGAATGTGAACAGATTATCATTATTAGAAAAAGCAGGCACTGCTGGTAGATTCCAACGACACTTTTTTTGTATGCAGGTTTTCATAAAGAACTCAATTAGTACCCGTGGCAAGAAGAAATAGCCTGTGAGCAAACAAAGCACGTAGCCATGTGTAAGCATATGGGCAGCAGGCAGCAGTAACATTTGAGCGTTTGTATGCCCCGAGGAAACGAAAAAAATGCAACCACTCTTACATTAGTTGTTGAACAAAATAACAGCGAGGAGAAGCAGCACTAACTGGAGGGAAATGCTGCAGAAGTCCACTGTATGCCAGTCATATACGTTAAAAGCGTTTCTCCTAATTCTTTCAAACCCAACCGATGAAATCCTCCCCAGGTGACTCTGTGTCGAAATTTGGTTTCATTTTATGATAACGGGTACAAATAGCCCAGTAGAGTGATATTGAAGTTCCTTGAAAATGGTTTATGTGGTAAACCTGCTGAGAACACAGACGCGCGAACCGACAAATATTAGGTAAACCCGCTGAGCATACAGAAGCGCAAAACGACAACTGCGATAGCTCTCAAGGTGTTACAGCGGCAGTGAGCACTTTTAAAACCACCTTTGGTCCACAGTTTCTTACTTGAACAAACATCCAAAAGCAATAAGCGCTTACCTTTGTAATTGAATCTGCACGCTAAGAAGGTGTAAACACGACGAACGAGAGAAAGTTTTTGAAGCAACCTCACAATGTTTTAGACTCAGACTCCCACCCACATAAACACAAGTGAAATGTTGCCACTCAATGCCGCGTGAAGTATTTTCTGCTAGCCAGTGCAGTAAAAATTATCTTGGTACTGAATGAATCAATTATCAACATCATCACCCACAACCGTACTATATCCACTGCATGTCGGATTTCTCTCCCATTTTCCTGCAATTAAAACGGTCCCTTGTAAGGTAAACTCAATTCCCTTCTGCGAACATCTCAAACTTAGCCATCCACTTGATTTTCTGCAACCGCTTGCCACGCTTTCCTTCCCTTGGAATCCGGTTGCTTACTCTCAGAGACCATCTGTTATCCTCTGTTCGCATTACATGGCCTGCCCATGCCCATTTCCTCTTAATTTCGTCCACAGTGCCCGTTACTGGAGTTATTTCTTTTACCCACTCGGCACGCTTCCTATCTCTTAACGTTACATTTACCATCCTCCATTCCATAGCCCTCTGCTTGTTCCAAACTTAAGTAGAACCCTTTTCGCTAACCTCCACGTTTCAGGGCAATAGGTGAGTACTGGTAGGATGCAGCTGTTATACACTTTCACCTTCAGTGATACCGGTAAGCTCTTACTCATATTATTCGAGTACTTCTAAATGAGCTCCATTCTAGTCTTATTCGCCTATAGATATTTCGCTTTCATGGTCTGGATCTGCGGTTAATAGCTGTGATAAGTAGACATATTTGCCTAGCCCTTCCAGCGCTTCACTACCGATTGTAAACTGTTATTCCTTTTCCAGGCTGTTAAACATTATCTTAGTCGTTTGCATATAATTATTTAGGTCTAACTTTCTGCTTCTTTTGTCTAGATCATTAGGTAGTTGCAATTGGCTCCCTCAGTGACTTAATAATGCAATGTCAAAAGCGAATTGCACGTCGCTGAGATATTCTTTGTTGACTCTGATTTCTAACTGCTCCCCTTCCTTGTTTTCGGTTTGAAGTAATTAAGCTCATCTATCCACAGAAGGAATATGACGTCTACAGTGCAATGACTCCCTGTGCTCAAATGCTGCGCGGAATGAGGGCGCCAAGTTGTCTAAGGCACCGGCATCGAAAAGTGCCCTGGTTTTACCGCTGGTGGTTCGAGTCACGAGCAACGAGGAAATAATTTTACACCGCTATAATAGGCTTTCGTCCGACCGCTAAAGAAGTAAATTGGTTCTAGCGACTTGAAAGTAAGAAAATGGCTTCTATGGAACTTTCATAATCCTGGCCAGGTCACCATGTAGTACAGGGCCACTCACATTTAGCGGTAACACAGCTCCATATTGTCATACATATTTGGAGCACTATTTAATCCAAGCTGATGGTCAATTCTTGAAATGGCGGCAGCCTACACGAAGCCTCACCTCTCTTGCGCCACTCTGCAATGGTACGTGACAGGCATAGTTGCAATGGCGGGCTGCAAGTGCGTCACCACAAAGAGCTGTGTTCCCGGTGTGTGTTATTGATCCTGTGCAAGTGAATACCCCCAAGCGGAAGTTATGTTCATCCTCATCGTGAGCAAGAAGAACATAGACAAAACCACGTAAGAGTCAGCATTTGTCCTGATATATTGTGTCACCCTTCCAAATGGTGCGAGGGACTCCTGAAGAAAGTAATGTTTGGGAGTAACTCACCCGCTGACACCTAAACCTTCTCCAGGCGAGCCATGCAAGGGTACTTTGAGGCTCATGTTCAGACTGCGGCAAGGACACGAGGATTGATAGCCTAAAGACGGTCTTTGCTATTGATGCCACGGATTAGTGTCCCCACTAAATTTCATGAAGAACGTCGACATCAATGTCCGCTCTTTTGTTTTAGAACACAATAGCACAACGTATGGCGTCTCAATAAAGTCAACACGGCCGTCTATGACACTCACCCGCGGATGCTTATTTGACCAGTGACAAATGCTGATACACACAAACATTAAACATCTAAGTCAATGCGCAATGGTGATCTTCCTGGACGGCCATATTCCATCTCCATCGTTATGTGAAGGCTTGTGACGTTTTTCTGACTTTGATCCATTAGTGCTAAAACTACTTCATTATTCTGTGAACAAATATCTACCCCGCAGGCGTTTTCTCTACAAACGCTATAGTGTGCCTATGATGTTAAGTCAAATCGCGGGGATAGATGCCGCGCCGCTGTATTGAAGTGCGCCAAGCGTCGTGGCCTCATAGACGCCATTTCGAGGCTACGTCTCCCCTGAAGAGTGTCCATGTGGTGCTGAACGAATGATTTGTGAAAATTCAGCTCGTAAATGAGCATTTGTCAGAATTAATAGACATCAGCTCGTCACTTCATAAAACCTAAAGCCGCTGCACGCATACCGGGAAGATCACTGTGCTCCCTCTACTTTCCCTATCTTCGAACCACAGTTCTGTGCATTGCGCGTCAGTTGCCTGCTGAAGCCCGCAAAACTGCTTCATGCGTCATAACATCACTATTTCCAAAGACAAGCTCAAACACGAAATTTTATCATGAGTAAAGGTCCCAATCTCCATCAGTAACAGTACAAAGGACTTGTTCTACCAGCTTTGCACAAGTAAGCATAATGGCAGTATCAGCTTTGTCATTCCAAAACAATTCAAAAGACATTTTCTAGCCGCAGCACCCACGACATAAAACGGCGGATTTTGGATGTTCGATAATACGTTAAGACAAAGATGTTGAATTTTTATTTTTGGGGAACCAAATATAGCAATGGTAGTCCAAAATTATGGTTTTAGTGCGGCTTGTATTCTTCACAAATTCAGGAAGCAGCGAAGAGATCGCATGCTCTTGAAGCGAGCTTGCATGTGTGCAGGGTGACAACCAACAAGTGTACATAACCTTTAATACACGAATCCTTTTGTTTGCACTTTCGGTCGCGCAGATTATTCGAAATGCTACTTAAGGGGCAAGAGATGCTCAACTGATAAATGTAACACATAATCCTTGGTTTATCTATGATGAATTGGATGTCGGTTATACTTCATGCACAGGCGTCAAGATAAATTCCAGAGAAAGACAACTTGCGTGTTCTTCCCCTGATCTACAGTGAATAAACGATGGTAACTGACTTTACATTCGAGTGTTGTCTAAGAGCAGATATGTGTAATTAGCACTTGTTTCTTGGGGAGACGTAATAAGTGTATGTTGGCTAGCGGATGTAGAATCTCATGGCGGTGACCGTGCACCTTACGCTTTGGCTCTAAAAGGGTCTTGGAAAAACCTTGTAGAGGGGCCATTCTCACTGTCAAATAAGAAATAATCAAGAAGCCGATAGAAAACGCGGGCTAATCCGGCATCCTGAATAACCTAAATGACAAGGAAAGAAAACAGGCCTCCAAATCTACGCCTCAAGCTTCAAGGATGCTAGGTGGACGAAGAAGAGAATCTTAGTGAAAATAAAAGTCCGCGCACAAAACACTGCAGGTTGTTCTGTTAATAATAAGATGTACGAGAGCGTCTGTTACGCATTTCATATGGAATGCGAAGCCTTAATGTGTTCCTTAAACAGCTTTAGTTCTTCAAGTCGCTTGCACTCAACCGAAAATCTAGAAGAATTGGACTTGAGAATATGTTTTCATTGCTGTAAAAGAGCTCCTAATTCTTTGTAAGAAATCTCCAGTGCAGAAGTATAAAATAGAACAGAAAGGATCTTATTCCTAATCAAGACAAAAGCGATCAAAAGGAGCAAACATCCATGGGGTGGGTGCCGTTCAAGCCCTCTCGAACAGCTGAATAAATTTGCTTTGTGAGCTGGCAGACGCGTCTCTTTTTTGGTTGGTTGCCAATGGCTATGATCGCAGTGACGCAGTGTCGTAAAAACATCAGCTATTGCGAAGCTTGTCCTGAACGCAAGACGTGCGATTTAGCCATTTTATTTTGTTTTTGTCGTGCGGAGTTTTGAAGTCAGATGTATAATTCTACTTCTAACATTGTCAATCCCCCACTAGAATTCATTTCAGTCCTGCTATCTTAGTGTGCTCTCTTGTATCATGAGAAGAGCCAATAAAAATTGGTGCTTAAACCTATAGATGAGTGCCTAGAGAGTATAAGCATATATCTAGCGTTAATGCATAGCTGCCGACATGAAAGCTCGTCTACTCAAGCGCTTATCCGTTAAACAACAGGAGCGTTTCAAGCACTTGACTACGGCGCAGGTCCTCGATATCAAAGGAGCCTCCTGTAAGAACAATAAGGTTTTTAGACTCTGTGCAAACTGCCGAAGTTGACGGACGCGTATTCTTGTTTATCTTCTTAGTTAATACTGCGAAAGCGAAAATTGCGGAAAGCAGGCGAAACAGTTTATCAGCCCAAGCACTGATAGGTCTGGTCGATATACTATCATGGTGTGCACAGCTCTCAAACAATGTAAATGACATTTGACTCCATACTAACAGGCCCTGAATTCAAAAGACGGCCATTTTGTTTGCCTACCTCACTTGCAAGGGCGGAAAATCTCTACCCGAAAATGCTTCTTGCTGGCCTTTGACATAGAACCGTGCCTGATTACACCCTGCAAGTAGTCATGGACACAAAAGCCATTATTTCTCTCGATTATTATTAACTAAAATCATAGTTCAGCGCCAACATCGCAAGTAAAAAAATAATTAGGCTGAAAGTGATTGTTCATGGTCTTTCCATCTTCGAGGGAAGTCATAGTGAGAGTCACTGCGGTCCATGCTGTAGGTGTGTAAACCATTTCTTAGTGATTCCTCCGGCGCATTCTACGTATATGTGAAAGCCTAGAGTATAAATGTAAGACAACTATTAGCTCTGCATTTAAAGCCCCGACCTAAGAACTGATTGCTTCCTTCTGCTACTTCCTATGCGTATTTTCATTCGCGGCCGTGCACGCTACTATTAGGTAAATCAACATTCCCCTAATAGCTGCGTTTGTTACGTCACAGCCACATCAGCATGCAGTCGTTAGCTACCACATTATTTTAAACACCACTCGCGGTTGATTTAACGCCGCGCTTCAACAAAGCCCCAAAAACCTGCGTGTGTAGCCTCCTGCCATGTGATGCCAACTTGACCATGTTCGATAGCTTGACACCGCACAATCATCGGGACAGTCAATGGCCGGCCATGCCACATTTCACCTGCCAGAGGCCTGCTCGTGCTTTTACGCTTACAGAAGGTACTATTATAGCGCAGACGCCTGGTTTTTGTCCTCAACAACAGCCATCAGGCTATCGTCTTGTACTACTATGTTTACAAAAAATTTACAGTCAGGCTTTCTAGTCGGGCCTAAGACTAACACTATGTATGCTTCAATAGCTACATAGAGTACGGCAAAATCTCAAGAGTGCGTTCGGCTGACTGAGAGCCCCTGTTTTAGATCCTTGTCTCGGATTGCTTCATACCATCCAGCTGTCGTTCATAATTATAGGCTCGTACGTTGTTTGCACACATCACTGATAACTATCAGGGCGTCTGCAATTTTATTGACACTCTACGCTAGACCATCCTTTCAGTTATGGAGAGTGCTTTAACCCGTGCACATAATTCTTGCGCCCCCTTCTCGGAAAGATTATTTTTTCAGCATAATTCAAATAATATTTTCTTGAATACGTATGGATACCCGCTGCACTTCTACAATCACGCCTCAGTGCACTACTTCAATTCTTAGGCTTCTGTGTTCATTCCTGTAGAAACTCTATAACCATAATTAAGACAGCCCATCCAACTTTGTAGGCCGCTGTTGGCCTTACTAATCTTCGTATACACAACCTGTTCGCCAGCCACCAAAGCCGACAAGTGCTGTTTACTCAAAAGTTGTAATTACACCTTCGAAAGCTTGCAAGCTCATGTTCGCAGTTATTCTTAAGAACAAGTGGTGTGAATGTGCGATAAGTACACACTTCGTTATCCAGATGACACTCGACATGACACAGTTTACCAATGGCTCCAAACACATTGAAGTGTCACAGGCAATCATGGAATGAACAAGGTAGCGCGATCTGCTCACCATTGCGACGATTCTGCGTTGATTTCAGTTTCTGAGTAGACGCACCAGGTAAGTTTGGAATATCAGCTTCGGAGATCATGTCTCTCGCGTGCGATTAGCCAGTTTTGGAATCCCCATCTCTGTAGTGGACCCTAACTTTTAGTTGCAGTGTTCAGTCAACCTAGGCAACGTGAAGCTACATTGCGGTTCGAACGGCTGCTGGGTGTCACATGGGATTCATGAACAGCTTTTGTTGTAGGCATGACTAGGAACTCTGCAAAGGGCGTCCACCAATTCAATGATACCGCAGCACATATTCCTTGCAAGTGCCCTGAGTAGACCCGAAATGTAGTATATACTGCACACTTGAGCATCTTGATATATCGCTGACGGCTAAGAATATTTTTGCGAAGTGGCAGAGATGATCTTCGGCGAAGATCTGATAGACAGTGCTTTTTCCTCGGGCCTCAACGATACGCTGTTAATTTTTAAAACTTGATTTGGCTAGCAGAAGGGCATTTTTCGAAGCCGGGCAGAGGCCACCGCTGCGCTTGCGCCGCTACCATGGCAATTAACTGCGCCATTCCACAGGTGTTCCGCTGTTGCGCTCGTTACAGAGAGGAGGAGGAGGAGGAGGAGGAGGAGGGTAGCGGCATCCAAGCAGATGCGCGTGCCGCTGCGAACGAGTGACCGAGTAGAGCAGGAAAATATCTGCCGGCGTCGCTATAAGGGGCATGAAAGTGTATTCTGCCTTGAACACCGGTGAAAGTTGATGTGGTAATGGAGTGCTGGTTGTGTTCGATGTAACGCTCGGTCGTCCGCAACCAAAGCTTTCACTCCACATTCGTTTCAGTAGCGTTGAACCGCTCCATTGTTTTACACGTCTTTAAAGGTGAAAGCATTAAATATCTTTGTTTCGAAATTGATTATTTATTTACAGAAAAACGGAGTGAGAGGCACCCAAAAAGTTGACTACGTTCTTCACCGTTTTCAGTTCCGCAAAACTTCGCGCGCGATCGTCTTCGTATTGGCTACCGGTTTGGGGTGTACACCATGAACTGAGGCTGTTGCATAGGTCACCCCGAAGCGAACTTACTGCTTCATTCCACGCCAATGTTTATGACGACTCAGCGGGACGTAGTCGCACACGAAGAATACCGAGAAAGCTTGCTGTGGCTATAGCAGCTAGAAATGCCGCTCGTCCTTTTCGGCTTCGGATATATTTATTGCCTTTGTGAAAACGCCTGGAAATAAAGCTGGAACGAGTGCGAGACGAAAGCAACGTGTGGCCTCAGACGACGCAGGCGCACTGAGAAAACACAAATGATGGAGAGAAATAGAGTATACAAGATCTTCATTTTCTTTTGACTTCTTTCTCCACGACAGAAAAACGGAAATATACGAGTTCTCTCAAGTTTCTGTGTTTTGCCCGGGCCTTCACATCTCAAAGAGTGAGGTGCGGCGGGTTACACAAATCTGGAAGAATAAGGAGCATTAGATACTTCTCCCTGGGCAATGCCATGTCCACGCCTAACATACCGCATTGTCCACTCTGAACATGCAGTGCTGGACAGCATTCTCTACGTTCTCATCTAAGGGTTTCACTTTGTGATATCGGCAGCGTACAGGTCGGGCCTTACGCAACCATTGACACTGAGAGCTGTCGAGAGGGCAGCCACTGTTAGTTTGAAGAGCAGGGGTGGGACACTGATCCCTGGTGCGAGGCGCACCCACACAGGTAGACGACATTCGATCAGGTGCCGCCGAAATGAAACGTAGTGTTACGGTCGCGAAGTTAGGAACGCCTTCAGGTTGGTGGCCACTGCCCACATAATGCAAAAATTGCGTCGTGAGTAGACACTTACCAGATTCAAGTGACAGAAGTCACAAGTTTTGAGTGTCACTTGTTTTGAGTTCGTGCCGTAAAGTATATGGCGTGTTGCAAGAATCAGGCATGATTTATGCAGAAAACATCAGGTGAAGAACAAATCCACAAAGAGCAATACAATATATACATCAATAGGCTTTTGGCTGTAACATATTTGCTCTGTAAAAAGCGGACAGCTTCACTGCGATGCACGCATGATTAGAAACGATGTGATCTAATCACTTGCGAAAACTTAAAACTCTGCAGGCTACTTCAGGAAGATTAGGTAGTAGTATTGAAAATGATTGACCGGAGTTTGAGCACATGTGGCGATAAAGTGAGAGGATAAGGTTAAACGTCTGGGTAACTCATATGTGGCTTCACTTATATTTCGAAGATAGTATTTGATGAAGGTAAGATTTGGTTCAACATATGCGCTATTCCGTGGTAGGAGAATGGAGCACTATCTCGTGCCTTTATGACGGACACGTCATATTTTCAAGCGGAATGCCGGGAGTAGTTCGCATACGGCGACTGGCTTTAGGTGGGGAAGACAATGGTTGGTTGGTGGGGTTTAACGTCCCAAAGCAACTCAGGCTATGAGAGACGCCGTTGTGGAGGACTCCGGAAATTTCGACCACCTGGGGTTCTTTAATGTGCACTGACATGTGCTCGCCTCAATGAAAAAGCGGCCGCCGAGGCCGGGATTCGATCCCGCGTCCTTGGGAACAGTAGTCGAGTGCCGTGACCACTGCGCCAACCCGGCGGGATGTTGAAGACAATGACTGGAATAGGGAACGTTGGCACAAGGCGATCGAGTTGCTGTGTGGAAGACCGGGCCCTTAAAGAGAGTAATACTTGGGTGCGGGCTAGTTGGTTAGATGAATGTGAAGACTCTTGGCGCTGCATAATTACACACACACACACACACACACACACACACACACACACACACACAC